>BSBM01001530.1:39505000-39625000 GCA_027924585.1 Larix kaempferi
TATAAACTTGACCACCTTTGGATGAAAACTTCTCTGGCACACAAAATGAGAAACCCCTTCTCTGCGCTATACGGACTGTACCTTCCTCACCTCGGGAGCTGTGCACATAAATGCTCTGTACCTTCTTTGGAAATTGTGCCGAAGTTTGAACCCGCGCTATGTAAAATTCCGAACTCGGAACATGGTCGTGGCTTGGTTTTTCGTGGCCCTTTTATAACCTGGGCGTTGCAACGTTTTAAGCTTTTGGCGCTGAACTCTTCGAAACGGTTGGGCCCGTGGCCCAGTGGTAAGAGCGCACTGTTGGGAGGAAGAAGTCCTAGGGTCAAACCCGTGGGCCTTTCCTGTCTTTGCGCGTTTTGGCATTTGGCAACGTTTAAATGTTACACATTGAAACTATACGATATGTAATGTCCCACGTTGATTTATGTTAGCGCTTACCCATGGTATATTGTTTATATGGATATAACATATGGTGCGGTGCGGTGGTGTTATATGGTTACACGTTGAATAATGTGGATAAGTACCACCGCTTGCATATAGTTTAACACCTTGTTATATGGTATGGTTCCATATGTTTATGCCCACATTACAATATAACTCCTTTTCTCCATGTTATAATATAACCCTTGCTTGGATAAGCTTTATTATATGGTATAACACGTTGGTCTATGTTTCTTATATTGTTTTATAATATGGTTTATAACATATTTTCCATTTTTTTAATATTTAAACTTTAATAAAGTTTAAACCATATTAATATAACCCTTTGAACCATGTTTTTTTCATGGAGCTTATGGTGGCCTTAGTGAAGGTCTTGGATTCGATTCCCAAAGCTTCACCAAACCATTTTTTTTACCATTTTAACCAACATTGACGGAACTTCAAATGTACACAACTTCTTCATCCGGAGGTCGTTTTATGCAAAACGAATATTGACAGAAAGCTGTCAACAAGCCCTTTACCACTGTAAACTTTGTACTGTTGTTTGAAGACTTTAAACTTGATCGACTTTAGAAAGATCCTCTTGGATCAACGATGACAAAAACGATGATGGTGATGATGGTTATGATGATGATGATGAAGAAGAAAAATAAGAAGAATAAGATGATGATGATGATGAAGACGATGACGACGACGACGACGATGATGATGATGAGGAGGAGGAGGAGGAGGAGGAGGAGTTAGAGGAGGAGGAGGAGGAGGAGGAGGAGGAGGATGACGATGAGAATGATGATGATGATGATGATGATGATGGTGATGATGTTGATAAGGATGGGGATGATGATGATTGTGGTGGTGGTGGTGGTGATGATGATGATGAGGAGGAGAAGGAGGAGGAGGAGGAGGAGGAGGATGATGATGAGAATGATGATGATGATGGTGATGATGTTGATAAGGATGGGGATGATGATGATTGTGGTGGTGGTGGTGATGATGATGATTATGATGATGATGATGACAATGACAATGATGATGAGGATGACGACAACGGAGACGACAATGACGATGACAACGATGATGATGTGATGATGAGGATGATGATAATGATGATGATGATGATGATGACGATGATGATGATGATGATGATGTTGATGTTGATGATGATGATGATGAGAATGAGGATGAGGATGAGGATGAGGATGATGATGATGAGGATGATGATGATGATGATGATGATGATGATGATGATGATGACGATGATGATGATGATGATGATGATGATGATGACACTGATGATGATGATGATGATGATGATGATCACGATGATGATGATGATGATCACGATGATGACGATGACGATGATGATGAGGATGATGATGAGGATGATGATGACGAAGAAGACGATGATGATGAGGACGACGAAGAAGATGATGATGATGACGATGACGAAGAAGACGATGAAGAAGACGATGATGATGATGATGATGATGATGATGATGATGGTGATGATGAAGATGATGATGAAAATGAAAATGAAAATGAAAATGAAATGTCTTCTACAGCCAAGGTTCAATGGCATAAACATGAATGATCTTCTCTTGGTTGCAAGAATAATTTATTCTTTATTGAACAAGGCCAACCACATGAAGGTGGAAGCTCATATGGCCTCTCCCCTCCCCCTCACATATTTCTCAATTCCCCAATACCCGATATACAAAATATAAACTAATTGGAAGAAACATACTAATTAGATTCACACATAGAAACTACCAAAAAAACAACATATAACATAGGATATAAAAATTGCATAAAACTTATAAAAATAAAATAAACCCACATATGTAAATTATTTAAGGAGAATAATTCATACAAATTAACATATATAGTTATATACCTCGTCCAACTCAATATATGTATCATTCTTCTTCTGTATTTTTTCTTAATCCAACTCAACATCTGTATCTACAACATCCAATTTAGAAACAATGTTTAAAGGATTGTGGATATCATCATGATCAATATCACTATCAGTTTCAAGCATATATTCATCGATATCATCATTAAGATATGGTACTACATCATCTCCTATGCATACACTACTACATATGGTCTAATTTGCCACGAAAGTTCGTTGTAATAGCCACGAATTTTCGTCCCTGTTGCAACGATTGGTGTTTCTTTTTTTCGTGGAAAGTGATTCGTGGATATAGCCACGAACATTCCACGTCGTGGAAATAGCAATGCTTCTTTGATGCCACGTGTCAACAAGACAATTTTTCTCATATCTGTGGAAAATACATCCTGCCACGAAAGTGCGTCTCTATATCGACGCACTTTCCACACTCGCACTGAATCTTCCACGAAACTTCGTCGTAGTATCCACGTATACATTCACAATATTTTGTCGCAGATTCAGTTCCTGCGTCAATGATTCTTTTATAGACCCACGAAACATCGTCCCAGTATCCACGCATGGATTCCCAAACTTTCGTGGCAGGTTCATAACCTGCGTGGAAGATATTTTATAGTTCCACGAAGCATCGTCGCAGTATCCACGTAAGGATTCACAAACTTTCGTGGCAAGTTCAGCAACTGCGTGGAAACATTCTCTATACCCTACATTGTTGTTCGTCGATATAGAGACGATACCTAGAAGTATTAAAAAAAAAATGGATGAGACGATAAAGATCCCAATTGCAAATTTTGATGAGCTGCATAAATTTTCACTATCAAGTGCACTTTATGTAATAGGATTTGCCAAAAATACCATAGAACTATATAGGCACCACATGCAAACAATGCAATTACCATGCACTCAAATGGGAAGATGTATTCACTTAAGACCAAACAACTTCAAACAAAGACAAATTACACAATTTTACATGTAGCACAACCATGTTTACATCTCCCATGCAAATATGCAATCACACACAAATCAGGATCATCACGTGTTTTCCCACAGTGTCTATATCTCATTCTACGATTAGTTCTGGATGAAATCTCTCCACTATAATGGTTTAGTCTCAATCAAGGACTCCCAATTTCATTGAATTTCCTATCTGAAGGCCAAGGCATGATACAATTAGAGGAAGCCTTCTATCTTCAAACGGACCATCTTCCCTCAATTGGAAGCAAAGATATGGTTCATTACCAGTGGGCACATTACTTGCAGCCCCCCTCAGGGGACTCACTGCTAGAAGATTCCCTAAATGGAGATGATCCTAATTTCCTATCAATGGAAAAGACCCGGTAATCAATTGGGTGTCGAGCAAGGAAGAATGGAGATCATTGTCACAAGTGAGACGTTATCAAATTCTTGAGTTTTCCCAGGTTTTCTATGTTTTTCAACTCACCAAGTTTTTTGAATTTTTAAGGTCTGAATTTATACTTGATGAGTTTTGTTGGTTTTCTCTCAATTTTTCTGATTTTCCAAGTTGATGACCCGTGCCAACTTTTTTCCAGTTTTTTTTTTTGCAACACTAATATTATTTGTTGGTTTCGAAGTCCTTTTGTTAATTAGTATAAGCTACTTCACAAAAAGTGGTGTGCACCTCTCTTCTTGAGCAACTAGGGTTTCATGTGGTGATTTTTGGTGTGTGAAGGCTTCTATACTATCTTACGAGGCTTGTCTAAAGGAAGGTGCCAAAGTTGGAGTGTGCCACATTCCAACTTTGGGTTTCCCAATCGCCATAGAATCTCCAACTTTCGGTAACCACCATAATTTCTGTAGCTTGCAATTTGTAAAAGACCACAATGCCCATATTATCCATAAAAGACCACAATTTGATATTAAATAAGTAGTGAATACTCAACTGTGTAGAATAAGTCCTGTAGGTGACTATTAATTTTGTCTCCTTCAAACTCCAAATGTACAACTAGTAATTTCTTAACACAGGGTCTTTGGTAAATTCAAAACTGTCATATCAACAGATTATAATGAGTTACACTGACAAGCAAACTATAACGATAAACCAATATTCGGTAACTTGTAATGAATTAAACATATATATATCAGTTAACAAAAAGAGAGATTTAGTTGAAGATGCCAACCTTGGTGTGAAACCATTCTTGAAAATATACTTAGAAGTATTACTTTAAGAAAAGACTGCGTGTGCCCCGGAGAGGCCAGTCATCGCTAGGAACCAGCTGACCTTTCAAGAGGGTTTGTACAAACCAGAGAGAGAGAAATGACTGGAGTTGATTAGGTCAATGAAGTCAACATAAACAAAGTTACAAAAATTATAAACTTCAACCAAGTCTCAACAGAAGAGAAGTGATTATCACCACACCACATCTGATCGCAGGTGATCAAAGTCAACTTCTCTATAAGACCAAAAATTCAACAAGGTGGTATATAAAAAATGAAGGAGGGTAAATGACCACATTAACCACAAGTCAAAGACAAGGTACCACAAGTCCAATAATATCTCAATCAAGGTGGGGAAGGTACATTAAACCAAAAATGAGATTTGAAGTGTCGGTACAAATATAAACAATGGTCATAAAAAAATAAAATATAAAAGATGGTCATAACATAGGTGTGGGTAGTAGAAGACCCATGACCCTTAGAACCAAGGGTAAGCTGATGCAAATGTGGCCAAACAACCATAGTACTCTATAAGAGCAAAACTTCAACAAGGTGGTTTTAAAAAAGTTACTCAAGGAGGTTAAATGACCCCATTAAACACCAGTGAAAGATAAGGTACAACAAGACCAATTATAGCTCAATCAAGGTGGGGAAGGTACAACCAGTCTTATCTCTCTCAAATGTACAACCGTTCTATATAACCTGAAAATTCATCATCACAGTATGAGGAAGGGTCGTGGGATGCCAAATAAAAATATCCCTCATTTATCTCTATGGAATCCTGAAAGCATCACATAACAGATAAGTACCTTGTACTATAGAAAATAAAAGCCACACGTGTTAACATAATTTAGATCTCTATCAACTTAAGCACTCCTCTGTGGTCCCTGTGTTGAAGTTGGTCCTCGAGATGTAATGGGCAGTAATCTTATAACATAATTTTCATCTCTTTCAGTAAAATTTGATCAAATAAACATATTGATCATATAATAGTAAGAGAGGTATAGTTGAATATCTCCACGTTAACATTTAACCAAAAATCAGATCTGAAGTGTGGTACTATTTCTGAATAGTGCTAAAGCAACAGTAAAATATTTTACAACATAAATTTGATCTCTATCAACTTCATCACTCCTCTATGATCCCTATGCTGAAGTTGGTCCTCGATATGTATTGGGCAGTAATCAAATTATAAAGAGTGATGATCATCGAAGTCATGATGAACATATCTAATATATCTAATATAAAGAGAATCAAATTTTTAGAGTAATTTATCTACATGCAGCACATACAGGAGTGATGATGTTTTAGAAAACACAGAATTTGAATATTAAAATACAAAATAATTATAAACAAGCATACAATGACTTGTGATGACATTTAAATTTAAATTTCAAATTCTACGAAAATAAAAGATATAAATGGGAAAATTGCTAAGAGCATCACATAAAAGATAAGTACCTCGTAACTAAACCAGATAAAAGTTATCTATGTTACATACTAACAATGTTTCATACTAACAACATCTATATCCATCAAAATACAAGTCATGAACTACTTTTTCGTTGATTTCTGTTTTTTTGCATTGAAATAACTTGCGAGTACGGTATCACAATCATCGATTGGCGCAGTATTTATTGCGATATCTCCTATCATTGTTTGTGTTTCCATGCCCTAATTTCTACCACTTCTTGTATGTCGTTGAGCATGGCGTGGAGGCAGTTCTGTAGGGGTGTGAACTGCAGTAACGGAAATGAGGTGCATATATTTATGACGTTGAATTATTATTGAAATAAATATTTCATTATTTTGATTAAAATTACAATATTTCTCTTTACCAGTCTCTGTAGATGTGACAAATGGGGTGTTAATTGAAGGTATAGTTGCTTCCCCTTGCACTTCATGCTCTTGAGCTACAGGCTCTTCCATTGAAAGAAGAAAATTTATAAGTTTAGGTCAAGAAATATATACATCTAATACCAGTATACTTTTCTATTTGCAAAGCATACATACCAGAATGGACACTATGCTCCACACTATCATGGGAAATGTTCACCCCAACATCAACTTGTACTTGCTAAGTAGTGCTAGATTCACTGCTGCGGTTGCATTGTTGCTTAAAAACAAACATAAATTTTTAGTTATGGGTGATATAATCAGAAGTACTGAATAGACTTTAATAGTATACTACAATTGGTGATATACCTGCATTTGCTTCATTGGGGAGATTGGAGTCTTCCCCAAGCTTTTCCGATGTTCAACCACACTTTTAAAACCAAACTTGAAACCAACCTTAAGGTCTTCATCGGTGGCAGCAACTTGGAACGTATTTACCTGCAATGCATGATAACACATTTTAAAATTTCCAGTATCAAAATCAGATATTTGTTCGGTATTGTTAAATAAATATTCCTGACAACTAATCATTTAATACTTACAATTCTTGCTTTTAGTTTTCTATAGCTACCCTAGCCCAGTCTATGTTTCTCGTGATTTTCCATTCTAGCCTTGGTTGCTTTGGAGGTGTCAGGTAGCCTATATATGAAAATTTTCAAAAACCTTACATATCAAAAATATTACTTAAAACAAAAAAGAAAAAAACAATTGAGCTTATTTTAGTAAAAAGGTGATACATGTTGTACCTTGCTTTACCAGGCCGTGGTTGTTTTCTTTGTCTTTTTTGCAAGTTCTCCTTTGCATCATCTATCAGTGCCTTCCACTCTTTCTCAGGAACCATGGGAGGGCGCTCATGCCTGAGGTCATCTTGCAATCTTTCCCTATATTGGGCCCTGGTATATTTCAAATTCTCACCGGCTAACCTTGCAACAACTTTCCTATTGAAAGTATTTATGAACAAGTTGACCATGTGGTCAATCAACTCATCTCTCTTAGTGCTATCTTGGCTATTCCACCATGTGTGAATGGTGGGGCCAAACAACTCCAAGGATTTGTCATTCAAATGCCTGTAGAAGACATTGTTTCCTGCAGAAACATGTAATCCATTAATTTATAATAATTTCAACGTATGTCTATTTCAATTTCATGATTAAAATAAATAAAAAATGGATAAATACCAGTAATTTTCTGGATCTTGATAGGAACATAAGAGTCATCCACCAGAAAGGTGAGATCTAGTTTTCCAGTGCTTTTAACTCGTGCCACACTAGGAAAAGTTTCCTGGTTGTCTACAGTACATTCATCTCCAGATTCATGTGGAGTCCTAGGCTCCGTCTCATCATGCTCTGGCATGGCATCATGCTCTCTCCTTGACAATTTAAGCCTTAACTTAAGTGAAATCAACGAGAGATATAAGTGTTGGAAACAACCAAACCATGACTAACCATTATGGAAAACATCTTAAAGTTATTATGACTTTCAATAGTAAGATCTAAAATTTTTTATGACTTTCCTTACAATCTTCATGACAATCTGAATGGATAGGCCCCACTCATAGCCAAATTCTTTTGAGATATTTACAAATCATTGGAGTATGGTGGACCAAAAATTTCTCGATAGGCATTGTCTTCATTGCACCATGCCTTTGAATAAATAGACCTCTGAACCATGTGTCTATTATGATGCATGTGGACGTCTATATGGGTTTTGACAAGCCATGGTTGATTGTATTTAATGTAGTACCCAAGGATTTGATCCTCAGTAATCTTTGTCTGCAAAATATCTTTGACCTGTTCGAGGGACTCTCCAACTACCCGTTTCAGATTATAAATAACATCTGGTGATAATGTTGTCAGGTTGATGCCGAATGACTGCCACTAGTGTCTCATCCAATCAGGGATGTAGAATGCAAGGTCCTCATAGATTTGAGGAATCTGAAGTCCAAACTTCAGCATTGTATAATATGTTCTATCTGTATTTTCTTTTCTCAAGAATTTCCACCATAATTTTCTATATTTTTCATAAGTGTGTGTAGTACTTGGAAACCGGAGACTAGCATCTTTATGTGGCCATGATTTGAGAGAACGTATCCAGTTAATACAGTAGTAGTGTTGGTCTGGTTTTAGCCCGGGGTGGCGTGTAGAGCCCTCTGACGAGATTAAGGTAAGATCATGGTATAGGTTTGTTAACGAATTGCTTGCATCGGTTGCTTTTCTCAGGGAGTTGTTGTAAATCATCTATGGTACAATATTGGATCCCATAGGAATTCTTCTGAGTTGTGGCACTAGTATATTAAAAGTGTCAGATCCATGTAAGTTAGCATCTAACACTTTAGTATGTCGCAACTCCCACCTAGGTTTCCAGTCTTGCATATAATCCAACCACATGATATTATCATCAATAGTATAGATCTGATGTTTTCCATTGGTCCAAGCAGATATTTCCATGTTTACTTCTGGGTTATGGGCCTCGGGCTTGCTTGCACCAGGCTATCTTGTTTCAGGTCCGCTTGTTAAAAATTAGCAGCATTCTTCTATGTCAAATATTCTCTTATTAGTAACCATTTTGAATCAAATATTTTCTTATTAGTCATTGACACATTAAAACAACTTAGATCTAAGCCCGAGGTGAATCAAGATTCAGAGTCAAATCACTGTGGATAGTACCTCGTAGTTGCAATCAAATGTGTGGGGAATACTATACATGCGGGAGCATTGTCTAAATACTATGTGCAGATGGTTGTGAAAGACAAGCCATGATTGATGCCTAGGAGGCCTGTTATGTGCTATAAATATGCACATTGTATCAAGTATTATTTCAACCAAGTAATATGAAGTGAGTCTCCTAGGAAAGAAAACAACCGAAGGGTAAAAGGAGATAATTTGAGCAGAGTTTGGAATTGTCAAGATGTCTTAGCAGATGCAAGGGGGTCATTTGAAATAGGCGAATGAAGAGGTGAGAGTGAACATGGAGCAGGGTAGGCAGGACTAGGAATTACCACACCGTCACTATGGTGAATTAATGAGAGACCTAGAGTAGGTGGTGCCCTGAACAATCTAACATAGAGGTAATTTACAAGTAGGTGAAATTGATGTGTGTATGTTCTTAATAACATTTCCCATCATAATCTCTAGAAGGAAATGAACACAAGTGCATATTTTCTATCAAAAGGAATACAATTTACATCTTACTCAAGTTTTCTTATGGAATCTATTGATGGTGTTCAAAGCAGTGATATCCAGAGCACTTTTAGGGCTAAAAGTTAAAATTCAAGACCTCGTTTGAAGCAATCACATTAATATCACCAATTAAAACAACTATCATATCCAAAATCTACGTATAAATTCAGATGAGCTTAACAGACCAAATGAGAATTCACATCCTGAGCATTGATACCCAAAAACATAGTGTTTTATTTTAAAAAATTATTAAAATTTTCACATACAACTTGGAAAGCAATCTGGTTCAAATTCCAAAACCAAAATCTAAAAGCTAGGTACAATATCATTGAGACAATCATTCTTCTATGGCCATGAAGGTTAAACAATGCCTTCGAATCAAGGGCAGAGAACCCAAGAAATGCTTGCAAGATAATAGAAAAGCCTCAAACTCTCACCAGCTCAAATCAAGAGAATGTGGCAAAAGGCGGAGATACAAAATTGCTTAAACCAAAATTAGGATTACAGCAAAGCTCCCAACTCACATCATCTCAAACCAAGGAGAATGTTGCTACCTGCAGAGAGATTTAAAATTGCTTAAAATGAAAATTAAATTGCAGGCATAAACACCCTCAAAATGTGATACTGAGCACATATCTAATTCCTATTCCTAGAATCCACTTGCACGGAAATATCCAAATAAAATTGGTTTGCAACTATTTTCAAAAACCATATCAATGAACTTTGTATCACTATTTATGTGTTAAATAGAACTATAGCCTTTACATCAATCAACAACAAGCATTCCATGTCTATTGGTTTAGTTATAAAATCAAAACAACCCAATTAACAAATGAAATCAACAACACCTAATTCGAACCCATAAAATGCAGAAATTCAACTCAATAGAGGAGGGTTTCAAAATCCCAAAGGAACACGCACAGTGAAGGAGGTCACGGACCAAGAGCCGGTTGCAGGGGGTGGAATATCTATGAGGGAATGCTTGTGCAAAACCCTCCCAGCTCATCCCCAAAATTTACCTCCCTACTTGCAAACAAGTTTATCGAAAAGGGTTCCACATACTCACATTCCAATGCATAATTTACCACAACATTCATAATCAATTCAGGATTGGACATATCTCCAACACAGATATTGATAGTTGGTAGAGGACGAGAAACCCTATCTCAACAACCAACACAAGCAACCATTTAGGGTCTACCAATACTAGCTCTATCTCCAACATTGTTTTTTAGACAAATTTGAGTTCCATTACTGCAAGTCTAGTGAATTAGAATCCACTTACGGTTGCAATTTAGGGTCTGCGGGGATTTTCACAAATGGCCGGAGCACACGAAACCAACTTCAACCCCCCTCGTAACAATTGCACGGTGAGAGTTGCAAGAGGAAATGGAATTGTAGCCGGTTGCATGCACTGGCTGGTGCGGTCGAATGAGAGCAACAGAGCGTTTTTGTTAAGCTTGACAGAGACAATTAGCAAATGACCAAAAGTAATCACATCAAACCCAAAACCCTACCAAAGCATAATGACTAACAAAGGGCCACACATAACCTGTAAAAATACTCATTTCCATATCGAATTTACCACAGCATTCATAATCAATTCATGATTGGACATATCTCCAACACAGATATCAATAGTTGGCAGAGGATGAAAAACCCTATCTCAGCAATCAACGCAAGCAACCATTTAGGGTCTACCAATACTACCTCTATCTCCAGCATTGTTTTTTTGACAAATTTGAGCTCCATTACTGCAAGTGTGGTAAATTAGAATCCACTTACAGTTTCCATTGAGGGTCTGCGGGGATTTGCAAAAACGGTCAGAGCACACGAAACCAACTTAAACCCCTCTTGTAGCAATTGCACGGTGAGAGTTCCAAGAGGAGATGGAATTGTAGCAATTTGCAAGCACTTGCTGGTGCGGTCGAACGTCGAGAGCAACAGAGCATTTCACAGTTAGCAAATGACCAAAATGAATCATATCAAACCCGCTGACATAACATATGTTTTTGTTTTTGTTTTTAACCGTCGACAATGTTAAAAGGTTGTCAAATATATGACATTTGTTATGACATAACAATGTTACATGGTTAACAAATATATATTGACATTTGTTATAACATAACAATGTTACATAGGTTATCAAATATATATTGACATTTGTTATAACATAGGTTATCAAATATATATTGACATTTGTTATAACATAGGTTATCAAATATATATTGACATTTGTTATAACATAACAATGTTACATAGGTTATCAAATATATGACATTTGTAACATAGGTTTTTGATTTTGTTTTATATAACAATTTTATCAATAACAATACTAATTAAAAATTAAAAATAACGATACTAATTAAAAATTAAAAATTAGCATACTAATTACCATACCCATAGTTTCAATATATGGATAGAGAGCAATTAGGATGCAGTCGATCACAATGATTGGGATGTTTAGACCATTGACATGTAGATATTGAAGACTGATATAGTATTGGATGAACTAAAAGTGTACAATTTGATTCCGATGAAGTGGATCCAAGTGTCGACATATTTGCAAAAGACATCATCAGACGATGCAAGATCTAGTTCTCACGAAACAAAAGTGGTTGGTTGATTAAGAGGACTTACAAGTAGTGATGAACGATCAACATTAAGATTAAAACTAGCTTAGAAATACCAACAAGGATAGAACCCCTTTCAAAATAAGTTTTTTTTTATGTTTCCAATGAGTCTAGTAGAGTTCTAATATGAAATAACCCAAAAAATAACACATAAATATTATAACACAATTTTGTATCTTGCTCAATCGACACATGTTCGATTCAAACCATTAACACTACAACCTCCAGGAACACCCACGCTACTGCACATGTAGAACATAATTAGATTAGAAAACTACTTTTCAAATATAACCAAGTTAATCAACAAAATGAACATATGGTGAGTGCATTTAATTTAACCTAAAAACATTGCGTACCTCTACTTTTCAACAATTAAATATCATTCATCTTCTTCTTCATCCAACTCAACATCTATATCAGGATCTGGTTTTGAATAGATATTGATTAAAGGATCATTCACATCGTCATCAACATCAAAGTCATCTTTGCTAATATAGTCATCCTCATCGTCAATGAGATAATCGTCTGATACATTTGCATGATCATCCTTTTCAACTTCTTCATCTAACAGATCGACTGCAGCCTGATATGAATCATCATCATCCTCTTCTTCTTCGTGATTGTCTTCATCATCTAGTACATGATTATACTTTACTGGTCTTCCTCTTGGATCGTATCGAACAACGTATGACCAACCTGCTTTACCTGGTACCTCGGAGTGGTAGACTTGTTCACATTGACTTGGAAGAACATAAGGCTCTGTACCCGGTTCAAATGCCCTTGTATTAACCATGGTAAATCCATTAGCATGCTCAATAACAATTCTTTTAGGATCACATTCATGCATCCGTAGCCTGTACCACTTCACCTCAAACAAAACTATTTTAAAGGAATTAAAATCACACTCAACAATGTCCTCCAAATATTTCCCATATTACCTATTATCGGTTTCTTTTGGATGTCTATCACTTCTGGAGGAAACAGTGGTGACCTTAAAGACTGCAGTTATCCCACAATCCGAGGTTTTCCTGTTATCATCCAACTTTTTGATACGAAATTTACGACCATTACACAACATAGCCTTGTGATGTTTGAGCTACAACATTGACAACAAGTTAAAAATACATTGTGAATTAATAAACATCATATAGGAGTTAGTAAATATATTTGAAAACTTAAACAAATGAAATTTAATAATTGGAAAAATGGATCGAAGTAACTAGAAAAAATGTGGGTAAAAAAATTACTTTCCTTTTTATATTTTACACCATAGGCTAAATAAAATTCCCTTTGTGACGTAAGGTCAGGAATTTGATGTCGAAGACGATGAGCTATTTTAATCATGTTACTGACCCCTTCCCATGATAACCATCGAAGAATTCTTCACAATCTTTTATCCAATGCTCCATCCAATCAAGGTTGTTTGCAATGTATAAATGTAAAGCATCCCACACTCGACCAACTGTAGGATAAAAAAACAATTCAATTTCATATTTAATTAGATCATCATTAAAGGAACATAGTTTAATATAGTTGAAAATGCATAATTATTAAAAATAGTTAAAAACAGTATGATAATAAAAAATTGGAAAGAATAAATATGTAACATATTAATTCAACAACGTATAATAATAATTATCTTTCACAGTCCTAAATGTACCTCTCCCCAGTAGGACCTCCCCTTCAAATTTGTTGATGGAGTCGAGATGCCAAATGCGAGGCACATTTATATTTTCTGCTAGTTTAGGTAGATATTCACTAATGTACACCATGCATTGATATACCATATATCCTTCAACCATAGAACCCTCGAGACGCGCTCTTTGTCTAACAAAATCCTTCAGTGACTTCAACTGCTTCTCCACCATCCACATCGACCTTGTGTGTACTGGTCCACATAATTCAATCTCCTCAACTTGGTGTATGAGGTAGTGTTCTTGTGCATTGAAAAATGCTGGAGGTAGATACTGTTGGATTTCACACATTAGTCGGGGAATTTCTCTCTTCCAGTGCCTTATATCTTCTTTATGGATTTATTTTGATGAAAGCCACCTACAAATGATGCAATAAAACAATATGTCAAGGCATATATAATATTTACGGGAAAAACATAATATATGTCAATAAGTTCCTCTACAGACCACAGACCAAGTACATTTTCGGAGTAAAACATTACTTACCTCATGTATTTTCCAAGAACATAAATAATATGTTTTATGTTGCTGTCAAAGTCATCTGGGAGAGATAAAGGTAGAACATACTGTATCAAAAAACTGTTAATTATTAATATTTATTTCTAAATAAGAGAATATAATTAATAAAATAATGCATACTGATAATGAAATATATTATAGAATAATGATTACCTTAATGAATGTATGCCAATCATGTGTTTTAACCCCTGCAAAATCACCTTTTTTCGTCAAGATATTCTTTATGTTTGACGAAAAACCCGTCAGAAACCTGATATTTTTTATGACCTCTCTCACAATATTTCTCTGTTGCTCCATCAAGCACCAAGGAAGACTAATATTTTGTTGATGGCCATCACCATTAGAATTAATGATCACACTTTGCAATGCATGATTAGATTCTTGGATGCCACTACAAATCTTTCCAATTCTTTCTTTGTCAGTCCTTCCATCTAATATTCCCCATAACATTTCTGTTATGTTCCTGCTGATATGCATTGTGTCAAACAAATGAACTATTTGCAGGTGCTCGTAGTATGACAACCTACTGAATTGGATCGGGTAAATTTTGATTCCTCGTGTGCCTTAACGACATTCATGAAACATCAATACATAATCAAATTAAAACCAATTAATCAATAATGGTATAACATATCGCGTTGAACATAATTCAATACAAAAAAAAATGGCATACCTTGACGGTTTCTATTATATTCCACCTTCCATAGGTGAGGTGTCATTCTTCGTGGTTTTTTTCCATTCTCTTCTTTACCGTTAAATTTTTCTTTGTCTGTAGTTCGATAACTATGGTTCTTAGGCAGAAAGTTCCTATACTCATCGAACACTTCCTTTGCTAAACTCCTTGAACGACGAGATTTTATCCTGGGACCGCAAAATGGACATGCATATTTACCCTTGGTTTGAAGACCTACAAGATATATGAATTGGTGTAGAAAATTAGCATTACATTTTAAAATAATGCATGATATTATCAACAGATATATAAAATATTAAGGAACAAAAGAAAGTAACAACAATATACCACAAAAATGTGTTAACCCAGGAGCATCATGAATTGTAAATGCAAGTATTCCATGGAATTGAAATCGTCTTTCCCCGATTGGTCTAGAAATATCATACATAGTGACGCCAGCCCATAACTTCAACAACTCATCGATAAGCGGATCAAGATATATGTTCATATCTTTAACCTGGTACTTGCCTAATCAATGAAAGACATAATTATCATGCATGAAACAAATCAATGAAATATTTACTGATCAGACTTTCAATTAAAAAAATACCTAGAACAATCATTGCCAACATTGTGTGCTCTCTCTTGATCGACATCCAAGGAGGAAGGTTATTGTTTATAACAAAAACAGGCCACATTGAGTAGGTAGAACGAAGCTCTCCAAATGGATTGACACCATCAGTTGCCAAAATAAGTTTAACATTACGAGGATCTTCTTTAAAAATTGGCCACTTTTCTTCGATGTAACTGAATGCAGAACCATCTGCAGGAATTCGAAGAACATCGTTGCGACTTCCGTTCTTTGCATGGAAATCCATAAACTGTGCTATACTTTTACACCTGAACAAGTGCTGGAAACGTGGGATTATCGGAATATAACGAAGAACTTTTTGAGGCACCTTTTTTGTCACTTTATCGGTTCGATACCTACTTGTTTGACATTGTGGGCATTCATTTTCTAATGCATATTGTCCATAGTATATGATATGATCATTAGGACATGCATCAATAGCTTGGTACTCCATACCAAATGCTTTCATAATGACATATATCCCTCGATATGTGCGTGGTAAAATATTTGAAGTTGGTAATAGAAATTCACCTAACAATCTACAAAATTCAAAAGAATAAATCAATGAAAACAATATTAATCATCAATATCACATCCAAACTTTACACATTAGATTACAATAGCAACAATATAGGAAAAAATTCAACCATTTCTATATCTAGATATTGTGAACATGTAGACAAAATTAAAAATAAAAATAACAAATTACATACCTTAGTATCTGTGTCATATAGGTGTTTGATAATCCATTCAAAACCTTCAAGTTCACTAACAACAATATAGCAGATAAAATATTTGTTTTTGAGCCTTCATAAAGAGGTTGACATGACTTCTCAAGTAGAGGATCAACATCATCACTATCATTCTGGTTGTCCTCATCCATTGGAGCAAATGTGTCTTGGCTCAATCTATGTATCTCACCTTCCTGATTTGTGTCACTAATGTTATGATCTACATCCATTATATCATCAGAAATAACTACTTGATCATATTCAATATTTTGATGTAGAAGTTCGTCGGGCTGTACTGAATGAGTATTTCTGCTAGTACTTGGCAAATAACTCTTTGGAACGCGACATTTTGGGGGCATTGTCTATAAATTACAAACAACATAGAAAAATTAGTTTGTATAGAACATATAGTAAAAAAATAAGACATTTTACTAAAATTCATGCAGGCATGATGAATATTACAGTGAATATATTAAAAATTGAACCCCAAAAATAGTCTTACCAGGGGACGATATTCATAACCCCCTTCGGTGTGCCCCTTCTCCCTACAATGTCTTTCAGCTGTTTCTATTAAAAGTCTTCTTTTTTGCAAGCCCCTGCAATCAAAGCAAGGAAAATAACATTTTCCATCTCCTCTCGCCTCTAATGCATCTCTAAATTGAGCAAGCTTCCTTGCATTTTCATTCATAGTGAAAAATCCTTGTAGTGGCCATACAAGTAATTGTCTTACCTACACCATACAAAACAATAACTTGTCAATTACATTAGATATTATAAGTACATTTATGAATATAGTATATTATAATCGAATATTTTCTATATTTATAAAGAAAAACATGAAGACTAAAGTTAATATGAATGGAAAGATGGTAAGTTGGTTGTGAGAAAGTCAATTGAGAATGGTTGGTTACTAAAAAAAATGGTAAATGTCAAATGTTAAGGAACCAAAAATATTGGGAAATTGATAACTACTTGTATAGTTTGAAGACCTCATATAGTTCTACCACCAAAGAGGGTAGGCTCTTAACCAATATTGTAGTTATAATCCCTAGCTTAGTAGGACACATCAATGTGGTATGCATTAGAACTAGGAGAAGAGATCTTTATGTCACTTATAGTGTTTCATAACTTAGGATGACAAAGAGAATTGGTATAAAGAGAATGGGTTCAAGTGGCCTAACTTGGAGATGTAGTATTTGAACAAGAACCTTTATGCATGATAGATTTTTATCTTGTAGATGAAATAGGGATGGGCTATTTGTGAACTCTCGTGAATATGTTTTCATAAGCTTCTTGAATATGTTGCATAGCTTAAGAAGCATCACAAATTTTTTATAACAAAAAAAAGCATCACAAACACAATATTAATCACAAGCAAGAAAAGTACCACTTAATTTAATTAAAAAATAAATTATTTACTACTAGAATGAATGTTATTTACCATGAAAATCAACTTGTTACCCTAAAATATTTAACTAGAATCTAGATTTGACAAGGTGATGCAATTCTTAAGCTAGAAGTATGTTGGACTTAAAATAGCATTTCCATGAATTTCCTTTCCACAACCATTTTATAATGAACTTTTGTGGGTAGAAAGGCAAAAAAGCAAGTTAACATGACCTAAGACAAAAAAAAACAAGTTCTTGAAAAAAATATAGCAAGTTAAATGAAAATGATAGCAAGTTCTTGAAAAAATATTAGAAAGGCAAAAAAAAAAATTAACATGACCTAAGCCTCATTACTTATAAACAATATTAAAATCTAACCCTTATAAAAATATAGACAATAAATTACACATTACTAACCCCGCAAGTTCAATGTTAGACCTATCCAGAATATCCAAGCTCATACAATCACCCCGCAAGTCCAAAATCCGTGCTCAATGTGCCGCAAGAAAAGAAAATGTGAAAATTATGGTGAGAGTGTGTAGTTTATATAGCTCGAATTTCGTCCCTGTTTCCATGAAAAGTGAAACCTAAAAACATTGTCGATATAGGGACGAATGTTCGTGGAACTATAAAAATCGTGGATATTGCCACGTTTTTTCCGCCCTGAAAAAAAATTAAAAAATCATTTTTTTGACCCACGAATGTTGAAAACGTGGAAACATTTCGTGGAAATTTTTTCCCATATGTAGTAGTGATAGTTCATCATCTTCTTCATCTATCGATACATCATCCTACTACGGCTGATCTGCATCATCTTGCTCTTCTTCAATATCATCATCTTCCTCTACAGTGTAATTTACTGGCCTTCCTCTTGGATAATATCTAACAATAAACAAACAATCTCTCTTACTTGGAACCTTTATTTAAAAGACCCGTTCACACTGGCTTGGAAAAACATATCGATCGTTTTTATTTTCAAACACCGTTGTTTTAATCATTGGAAATCCGTTCACATGCAGAATAACATTTCTCTCCTAATCACCTCCATGCAATAGTAATCTATACCATTTGACATCGAACATAAGTAATTTGAAGGAATTAAAGTCACACTTAATTATATCATCCAAATACCCATAGTATTGATTTTCAGTTTCTCGGGGATTGCTATCTCTACTAGCCGAGGAAACATTTGTGACCTGGAATACTGCATTTTTCCCACTATCAGAAGTTTTCTTGGTGTCATCCAACTTTGTGATACGAAATTTATGACCATTGCACCACATAGCCTTGTGGTGTTTCAACTGCAATATGTGAGACATGTAAAAAATGGATTAAAAATTAATAAACATATTTATATAAATTGAAAAGTATCTGAAAAAAAACACCTACAAACATATTAATATAATATAAAATAACTGTATAAAATGTGTGATTTTTCTTGCCTTGCCATCTTTCATACCATATGATAAATCTTTTTCCCTTTGCGTAACATCAACATCTCCATTACAACCAACTTCTCTAACCAATTAAGACAATTGTTGCCATGATAACCTACCACCATGATGTTCTTTACATTTGTCAATCCACACCTTCATCCAGCTGAGATTGTTTGAAATGTTTAAATGTAGTGCCTCCCAATGTGGTGATTTCCCTTGCACTTGTTGTTAACACCCAAAAAGTGCTCACTACCTCATCTACCCATTACATGACTCATTTGTCCATATTTCCTACCATATTTACCTTCAGAACCCTAAAATCCCATTAAAAAGCCTCCAAAAGGCCACAAAACCATCAAAAAAGCCTCCAAAAGGCTAAAAAACCCCTTTCCCCCCCAAAATTATCCAAAATTCCTCCAAAATAGAAAAAACCCTCTAAAAAGGGAATAAAAAATATAAAAAAAGGAGGAAAAAGAGGAAAAAGGAGGAAAAAACTCTATACAGCTGACCTAAACCATATGGTTTCCAAAACCATGGGCCATCACTCCACCACTAAAAACCTATAAATAGGTGATGGAGACCCCTCATTTCATATCCACAATCAAATACACCCTTACTCTGCCAAAATCACTCTTGAAACCCTAGCTCACCCTTGAGCTACTTTCACCATTGAGTGCCCCTTTTGGTCCATTCCCACCATTTGGAGAAAGAGAATGAGCAAAGTTGGAGTTTGGAGCAACCCTCTTGGATCATTGCAAGAACTTCACCAACCTCTACACTTGATGTAAAATTTTAATACAAAAAAGAAAGATCTTCACCATATTTCATGTTTTTGTTATTCTTATTAATGCTCATGCTAGTTTAGAATTTGTATTGTTTTCTTACTTTAGTTAACTGTTTATTGAACTGCTACTAAGGAGTCCATTCTCCTTAGTAGGTGCTCATTTGCACAAGTTAGGGTGAAAACCCTAGCTACAGTTTTGGCGACTCCCCTTGGTTTGAATTTTTGGTTATAGTTTTTAAATATTTTACTGTCTTTTCCTTTCGGCTGCCGTAAACAGAATCTTTTACCCCCTGCAGTTGCATTCCGACCATGTCTTTCAGGCCTTTACCTGCGATCCGACCATGACTCTCAGACTGTTTTCGGCGACCTGCCGGCCGTTTTCAGTCTGTTACCTGCGATCTGACCGTGGCTAATTAGCTTGTTTGTTGCAATCCGACTGCGGCTGTTACAAATTTTCCTGTGTCCCGCCTGCGGCTTTCAGCCAGTTTTCTGCAACCCACTTGCGTCTGCCGGCCCTTTTCCCGCGTCCCGACTTGGGCTTTCAGCCCTTTTGCTGCAACCCGTCTGCGTCTGTCGACCCTTTTCCCGCGTCTTGACTGCGGCTTTCAGCTCTTTTGCTGCAACCCGACTGCGTCTGTCGGCCTTTTTCCTGCGTCCCGCCTACGGCTTTCAGCCAGTTTCCTGCAACCCGCCTCCGTCTTTTTACCTATTTCCTGCGGTCCGACTGCTTCTTTCGGCCAAAAACCTGCAACTCGTCCACGACTGTTGCTCTGTTTTCCGTGGTCTGCTTTTTGCATTTTGTTTTCCCTGTTTTGAACCCAGCACTTTGCTGCACTATTTTTTGCACCTGCACAACCATCTGTCTTACCTGCAGCCATACTTCCCTAGAGCCTTTTATGCATTTTTATTTCTGTTCCATTTACATAATCGTTTTTTAAAATTTCAGCATTTTACTTGAAAAAAGAGAAAATTTTGCATTTCAAAGTTTCCATTCTGTCTTAGAAAGTTGCCCCCCTTGTGCACTTTTATTTGGGTTCATCACCTCACACGCACACACTTTGTCACCTAATTCAAGTGAGCCTTAAAAAACTACTTAACACAATCAACATTCTAACCCCACTTGGGGAACACATAAGAATTTTTGTAGTTAGGTAGGATTGGGGGGATAGGCATCCAAATAAAACCCCTCGGTTGCTTACACTTGAGACATAGCTGTTGTCCATTAGGGAACCAAAATCCCCTAGTATTTTTTGGCACGGTCACAACCAGTTTATCAGAGGGCCTCTCTCCTAGGAGGGTTGAAGTCGTCAGACTGGTTCCGGAGGCCTGAGTGGAATACCGCAATCCATTCAGTAACCGAAGGCTACCTTTTGCAGTTCTCGGGGTATCCCTGTATGGGGGTACTGCGGTAAAAGGACCAAATGGCAGATTCACCTTTTCTGGATGTGTCATGAACGGGGTATCTTAGTTGCCTTTCTTCTAGGATTGACTACTCGGTGTCCCTCCCGGTAGGGGGATATCTTTAGCCACTTGGCTCTCCTATCCATATTGTCTGACTTGGATTTCATCACCTTGCAGAGGATATGTCTAGTTGAGTCAGAATACTATTTAGTTAGGTGTTTCAATGCTCCCTTACCACCTTTTGGTCTAGTGAGTCTACTATTTTTATTTTTTAGGAAACCTGCTACTTGTTGGTATTTTGACCATTTCTGTTAATACTCCACTTATTGTAGCACAGCTGTTGCAGTAAGTGTTTTGAGTTGGTTGTTGGCCTGAGTGCCATATTTTTTGAGCTCTCATTCTGCACACTCGGTTGCATTAGGGTTTTTGAGTTGTTTTTCACTCAACACAACCCCCAGATATTTGACACCATTTGTCACCGTTGAGTCCCCGAGACATTCTCGGCGCCTCCGGGGCGAGCCCCCGCAGCACGGTTCACTTGACACCACCCGTCACAGACATAGATCTTCATCACTTGATACCACTCATCATAGATCTCGAGCTTTGTCACTTGAATCCACTCGTCAACGGCATAGAACTCCGTCACCCGATCTAGACGCCCCCTATTTTACCTCTGATTCTGAGGTAGAGTCTGAGAACCCTATTTACACTGCACCAACCAGCCCCATGGCTGGCGTGACTTCCACCCCTTTCTTTGTAGGGACCATTGGTGGAGCATCCACCACCACACCAACTACCACACATGCTTTGGGTATGCCCTCGATGGGGCCCACATCTACCATTCCGATCACTACACCCATTCCAGTAGCTGGAATACCTATTCCCACTCCATCAGTGACTCACACTACCCTTGGCAGCGCAGGACTGTCCCATACCACTTTCGTCCCTCCTCTTGGGGGCAACATCCCGAACCTAACCCCTCCACTTGGGGGCAACATCCCGAGCCTAGCCCCTCCACTTGGGGGCATTGGCCCCAATTTGGTCACATCCACTAGTATGTCACATCCTTCTAATAGTTTTCCATTCATGGCTAGCCTCAACCTTCTTGACCTAGCCAGACTGACTAACGATCCCATCAGACATGACCTTGCGTGGCCTCACATGTCCACCAAGCTCCCCTCTGACATCCCTAAGTTTGAGGGAAAGGCAGGTGAGGATCCCCAGAACCATATTATGTCCTTCCATCTATGGTGTTCCTCCAACTCCATAGTGGACGACTCTGTTCGCCTCTGTCTGTTACAGTGCACCTTCACTGGCTCTGCAGCTAAGTGGTACATCGAGCAACCCCATGGGACTCATGCTACCTTTACTTCCCTTGCCTCGACCTTCCTGTAGTTATTTCAGTTACCTGTCCACTATGACGTGGGAGTTGAGATCCTACTGTCTTGCAGACAGAACACGGCTACCCACATCACTGACCACATTCATGAGTGGCGTCGACGCCGCAGCCTCTGCAAAATCAGGTTAGACGACCGTATCTTCTTAGATTGGTTTCTAAAATCCTTCCTTCCTGTCATTTCCAAGGATGTGGCATCCGAACGAACCCAGTCTGAGGAAGAGGCCATCCTCAAAGCCTAGCAATTTGACCTAATATATGCCCAGTCAGGTTATCTCTATACAATTATACCTGACGCCCCTCGCGGTGATTCCTCCCAGCATGATGCGCCGGGGGCATCCCATGCCACAGACAGCATCATCAGCCATGTTGCCTCGCATCCCCAACCCTTTTCCATAGCACGTTCTAGCCCTGGCCCCGACCAGGCCTGGAATTTGACGGCCTATAGAACGTTTTTTCATTTTTAAAACGTATTTGACAGTTTAAAAAAATTATGACACGTCAACAGCTACGTTCAATAAAAATTTCAAACCGTAGATTTGACGGTTTCTAGGTTATGGCTCCCGTCATAAATGTTAATATAAATGTTAATAAGTGGTTTGAGGTTGCCATGGCCATGGGCGGGGTCTTAACTAGGATTATGATAACTAGTGGTACATTGGCTGAATATGTAATGAGTGATATTAGAGCGTATTAATCCTGCTGCTTACATCCTGCCTACTTATGATGTGCTAGTTTAGAGTTGAGCACACTAGTATAAATCTTTAATATTAAATCTGCCATATAAAATCTAATGCTAGGCATATGCAGAAAACTCCATATTATTGTTTTATATATGAGTAAGAGTACTAAGCTGTTATGGTTGTAATCAGTTCTATTACTCATGCTGCATGGACAGGAAGCTTTCCTGGGGCCAATAATTCATTTGCATTTCGAAAGGAACAAAACATTTCTATCATCCCAGTTTGCTCTTGTCTCACACCACGTCAATAGCCTTCTGCCGCTTAAACATTCAGGTTAAAAGTGAAACGGCCATGTTGCCATTGTCTTTTCACAAACAAATTCCTATCTTCGTCTATATGTTAACTCTTCTCCAAATTTCTAAACTCCAGAATTCCTATCTGTACAAGCTAATGCATTTGGACTGTATTGATCAGTGTATTGGGTAATTCAAGGCAGTTTAAAGGCTGCCTTTATATCGCCTTTTTCTTAATTAAGTAAAAGATATATCTATTATTTTAGAACAACCTATTGTAAAATTTGTAAAGTTTTTATTAAAATAACAATTCTGTTTTTAATAAATTCTTATTTATAATAAAATGGAAAATTACATTAACAGATTTGTACAAAGCCCTAAATGAAATGAATGGGCTTAAGCCTATTCCATTTTATAATTGGTAAACAGTTCTAATAACTTGGGAATCTTAAATAAAATTGCAAATTAATTTGACACTTATAAATTTACATAAACCGTAAAGTGAAAGGCAAAAAAAAATAGAAGACCGTCAACGAATTTTCGTTTGACAGGCAGACCGAATTTGAAATTCCAGGCCTGGCCCCGACCTTTTGCGGGCTACATCACATTCCGGAGAAACCAATTCGTATGCTCCCATGACACATCACCACCATTCTCACGGACCCTCATGTCCACCTCAGTGCTTTGGACATGCGTCCCCCGCTTATGCTCCCCCGGTCGCACCTCAACTGTATTACCATCCACAGGCTACCCCAGCTCCTGTGTCCTCTCAAGCCCAACCTGCTTATTACCCGCCACAGGAAGCCCCTGCGGCAAACCCACAGCCCGCTCCATAGACGTATCAGCAACCCCCACAAGGTTCAGCACCTGCGCAGCCTCCACCTACTTATTATCCACCACAGCTTGCTCCCGCACCTGCAAAACCCCAGAACCCACCTGCTGCCCAAGGGCAGGTTTACGCCCAACAAAATCCGCAGCAGAACCAAAACAACCAACACCAATAGGGCCAGCCAAAACATGGCAAAGGCTGTAACTGTGGAAACAACCCCCCTCCAGACCAAGGTGGTCAACCTCCTAATCCCCCAGACAACAATAACGCGACACCTGCCAACCAAAACCCTGATCGGCCGCCCAAGCAGGCCAAAAATCCTAATTTACGAACAAACCATCCTTGTTCTATTTGCGGGGTCTATGGCCACTACACACATGATTTCCCACATTTAGAGTGAGCTAGGCAACTCTGTGTTGATGATGCCCATCGCCAAGGGCATGCAGCTCCTCAGGTGCCACCCAACCCCCCACCCCCTCAACAGCAACCTTTGGTGCTACAAAACCCCTTACCAACCCAAGGCATAGTGAACACTCAGCTGTTGGCTCCCCCTCAAGGCAACGTGCCACCACAACAACAGATCACTTATGCCGCTCCTGATCAACCCATGTTCGACTTAGGTACTCACCACTTGTTGATGATGTCGTCGGCTGATGTCAACCTCCAAACCCGTCGAAACCAATATGGCTCCACCCCTGAAGCCCCTCCCACCGACAGAAACACTAACGCTCATCCCACTGATCAGACGTTACGTATACCCCCGGCTCCACTCGATGGCGCCTCCAAAGCACCTCGTTTCCCACTTCGTCGTATCAACAATAACCCCAATGCTCGCGCTGCGTCAAATTACAACACTGTAGATGACTTAGCCCAATCCCCTGCGGCCATGTCCGCGTTAGAAGTCTTAAAAACCTGTCCTTCACAGCGCAAGACTTTGCTCTCCACCATTGGTGCTATTGACCCAAATGATTCACAATTGATGGCCTTCGATTTGGACCAGTCCGAACCACGCTTGCCTTCCACTTTAGCGTTCCAAGTTTCTGTTTCCGTTCGGAATCTTGTCATCCATTGGTGCATTATCGATGAAGGTGCCTCTACATGTGTCATGTCCACATTCATTTGGCAGAAGTTGGGATCCCCTACTCTCTAGCAGTCCACCACTGCATTGCGAGCCTACGACGACCGTTCGGCTCAACCCCAAGGCCTATTAGCTAACGTCCCCATCCAGCTGGCTGGTAAAACCGTTCTCATTGACATAGAGGTCATTAATGCCCAACTTGATTATAACATCTTACTTGGCCGCAGCTACATGTATGCCATGCGGGCGGTTGCCTCATCCGTTTTTCGTACCATGATGTTCCCCCATGACGGACGCGTGGTCAAGGTCGACCAGCTCACCTATTACGATCCAAATGCCCCCGCTGCACCCGAAAATGTTCTCCCCATGGTTGAACAACCTGTTAGTGGTGCCACTACCTCGTTTGTTTCCTCCGTGGGACCCGGACTTTACTCAGATCCGTCGATGACCTCAAGATTCCAATCCATTCCCCCCCTGTCACCTACGATCGAAGTATCTGACCTATGTACTCTCTCACACAATACACAAACACCCAACACTCAACCGCCCTTGTTACCTAAACCACCATTGGTACCTAGTCACATTGGTGTTACACCCATCCACACAATCCCCTTCCTAGTCCCTCCCTCGGGAGTAGTAAGTGCCTCGGTTATGGCTACCCTTAGCCTCCCTGGGTTAACCTTAGGATTACCCATCTGGCATCTTTCGCCTCCCATTCCCCCACCGACACCAAATGTTGTCCTCCAACTGGTGCAACCCATTGTCACTACTAGTCAACCACCTCCCGGTGTCGCTACCCCTTCGTCATCAATGAATCCCCCTCCTCTTATCAAGCCCATTGGGGGCAGAGGCCCACAACCATACACTGCTGTACCCCCTCCCAAGACAGTTAAACCCCCTCCCGTGTTTCATGGTCCCCCCAAATGCTCGTTGTGTGATGAGTTAGGCCATCCGACTCATCAATGTCCACAATTACCTGCATTACAGGAACACATGCAAATGCTTGACGATGACCCCAACATCCTAGATTGGCACCTCAATCACACCATGTAAAACCTCCATCATGCATCATCATCCCATAACATCCCATAAAAAATATATAAAAACCCAAAAAGATTGCAAGGGGCATCCACGTGCCTATCATCACATAAAAATTTGCATCCATGTGCCATAAAAATAAAAACACATTAATATACAGGGGCATCCACGTGCCTAATCCTACATACATAATGTTGCATCCATGTACAATACATCACATAACACACACAAAGGGCATCCATGTGCCCAACATCCTATACTACTTGCATCCACGTGCAGTACAAACATATAACAAACCATAAGCGCATCCACGTGCGTACACTAAAACATCATCGCAAAAAGGTGCATCCATGTGCATATATATATATCAAAAAATACATGTCCATCTGTTATACATGTCCTGAGTACCCCTGTACTCAGCTATACAAGACATATCTATACATCCCTAAGCCTCATAAAATACATGTCGTCACTACAAAATCGGGGGGAGTCCCCTGCACTCCCTAATGAGAGTCATACCCTGCATCACTGTCTGCATCGACTGCCTCCGATTCCTCCCCTCGCTCCTCCTCCGGCAACTCCTCATCCCCTGCGGGCTCATGTGCCCGTCCCCTGTCCGCTAAGATGGCCACCCGGATCGTGATCGACCGAAACTCCCGTGGCGCCCTCAGACAGTCCTGGATCACCTCCGGATCCACGTCCCGCCACCCGTCATCGGTCACTCCCACCAGCAACCGATCCAACAGCATCCGTACGTACTCCAGAGTCCCCTCTGCGTCCCGCCGATGCACCTCCCCTCGGCCTGGTAAGGCTAGTACCGCCACATGCCCTCTGCACGCTACATGCCTTGGCGGTGGTCTCGGGCCAACATCTGTAAATCACCCATCAGTAAGCAACAGTATATCAAAAAACTATCATACATAAAACTTGACATCCATCACATGCAAGCAAAACCATACATACCATCTGGTCCCCATGCCTATCCTGGTGCCCGTGGTGCCTCTGGATCCCCGGTGTAGTCCATATCTCTATATGGAAAATCATCTAGTGTCAGCGGTATCTGTAGCCACTGCAGGTACATCTCCTACGTGAAGTATCTACCAACCTCTCCGCCACCTCGGCGGCGCATCATCTCCCCCCACCGCACCATGCGTGGCTCCCTTAGTCCTCCTGCCCTCACCGGCACCCGTGGCCGCAGTGTCGGTACCCGCTCCATGAAGAACGAGCATAGAAAGGATCTGTAACAAAATCCATTACCAGATTCCTTCATCGATGTCAGTTGTCATGTCCCAAATTTGGTATTGGGTCAAAATGGCCTAATCACATTGGCCCTATTCATTAGAGTTTGTCAAATTGATGCTAAAGGTCAAATAATTGCCAAGGAGGAAAATTACTAGTTTCCTAGGTTTGGGGTGGAAGCTTTGGGATTTGGAATAATGGGGATAATAAATGATGTTTGAACATTAGAATGGAATAAATATTTAATAAAGGAGATAAATAAATATATACAAGTGAAAATCAAAGTGGCATTTCATCTTGAAGACACATGGAGGAAGTGGGACCCACATATGGCTAGATTTCCCCACTACATTTGGCATCATTCTCTCACCAATTCGAATTCAAGGTGAATGGTAACATACTTGGGGGAGTCCAAAAGGTATTATTCATTGCATGACTCATCCAAGGTCGAAATATAGAGGAAGAGTAACTCCCATGGAAGAGGAAGAGGCAATTTGGAGCTAGTGAGACACTTGGGCTAGATTCCCTAGCTCTATGACAACAATAATGAAGATGCTATGACACCTATGACACAAATCAGACCTGAAGGCTGACATATGACATATATGACATGTCAGGGCTAAAAATAGACTCCAAGAGGGCGCTCAAGTGTGTTAGGGCAACTAAGATGCTTCCACATGTGATTTGGTGGAAGTGGGAGACTAGGAATTGTTGTACAAGTGGCGTTCTTTGGAATCTCCTCCCAACATGAGTTGGCATGAGTCTCTTGGAAGGAATTCGACCCATGGAGGACATTAAAAGTTTATAAATGTCAATAACAAATAATGAAACCAGCTTTTGATCATTTGTAGAATTTGCAATTGCATTTGTGAAGAGGGAGAGCTAGTGGATGACTAGTTTCTTGCCTTAGCCAATTTCGAGGGTGAAAGATTCCAATCCAAGTTGGCAATTGGAAAGGCCATTCAGACCTTTCATTTGGAGATTTAATGGAGTATTTATTTGCAGGTGTAAGCTACAGGGCAGCTCATGGTTTCTTCTATTGCAGCTCGCTCCTTCAACCATTTCCAGTTTTGATGGCATATTCTTGATCCTTGAGGGAGGGCGTTTTTGGTGAGCTATTGTACTCTTTGGGGAAGATTTTAATGCCCCATTTCTTTTGTAATATGAATTAAATACTCTATTCTTCATATCCAAAAAGTTTCAGGTCGAAATTCCAAGTAGAAATGTATAAATCTCATTTTTAATGGAAGAACAATGCCATTTCCCCACTACCTTGTTGTGAGCCAATGTATTGATGATGATTTCGAATGAATGGATGATTCTCTGATATATTTGTGATCAATATACTTCCATGGATGTCTTCTACAAGTTTCATGTACTGTACTTGAGCATTTGAAGCATTTTTACTCAGTTTAGTTGTATTGGGAGGTGAAATAGTGCCATTTCCCCAAGGGTCGAATTGGAGATTTTTGCAGTTGAATGGGAGAGGGTGAGAACAGTTGTAATAAACCATTAATGGTGCATATGAGACCTTAATAATATACTTAACACATTACATACCTCTGTTCATAAATTTGAGTGGGTTTGGAGGCATTTGGGAAGCCATTTTCAGTACTTACCTTAGGGGGATTTGAACCCCAAATTACTAGTAAAATTGCATACTTGGTCCAGAATCTTAAGAGAGTTTGCAGAGGTCTTTTGGTGGCCATATGTTATCCCTGAACATCATATTCAATTCCTAATATCATTCATAAACCTTCCTTGAATATTTGAAGGCATTTGGAGTCAATTTGAGACCTAGAGACCAATACTAGTCAAAGGGAAATCACTAGTAAAGTTACCTACATTGACCAGAATTGAAAGAGTATTTGCAGAAGTGTTTTAAAGGGACAAAGGAATCCCTGAAACACATATTTATGTTCTAATATCATTCATATACCTTCTCAGAATATTTGGGATCATTTGGGGCAAATTTGGGACCTAGAGATCAAAACTAGTTAAAGGTCGAACCAAGGAAAAAAGTGGAAAATTGCAATTTTAATAAAATTCCTAACAAGGGACATTACATCAGCTGCCGCTGCACGCAGGTGAGGAACATCTAGCCCCACACATAATAGACACCATCCAGTACGTGCTCCACTAGCTCCATCTGGCCCCCGGACACCTTCTCAGGTGACTGGGACCCCAACACACGAACCACGCATGCTGCAATAGCCTGTACTGATGGATCTTGTAGGTCCACCACCCGGAGTGCATTTCTTTGCACCCTCGCCTTTGGAACATAGTACCGCTCTAGCATATCCTCCATATCGACATCCGCGGATACTCGCGGCTACATATCTACCACCCTACCCAGACAGGGCAACCCTGTAAGGAAGTATACATCTGTTAGGGTGAGGTCCACCCTCTCACCCTGCACCCTAAACGCCTGAATATCTGGCTCCCAGAAGATCACTAACCTGTTCAGCAGCAACGCTGCTAACCGCATCATAGGTACCTACACGAACTTCAGCAGTCCGCATAGTCCCAACACTGACCGCACATGTCGATCCTCCCAGATGACATCCACTATATCATCGGGGACCTCCCTCTCTCGCCAAAGCAACAGTGGCATCCTGTCATTCACACAAGGCCAACTCATCAGACTCATGTCAAAAAAATAAACCTAACCCCCCCCCAGGGAAGCCCTAACAGCTCGCTCCCAATCACGGCTTTAGGGCCCCTTGTCGCGGTTTCCGACCGCAGCTGTAAGGGCTATAGTCGCGGTCCCGAACCGTGCCTGTAGGAGCTGAACTCGCGCTTTTGAACAGTGTGTTCAGCCTCAGAACATGCGGTACCAGACCACGCATTCCGACCCGAACATCACGGTCCCCAGCCGCGTGATATACCCTGGAACCCGCGGTCCCCGACTGTGGTCCCACCCCACAAACCCGCGGTCTAGCCATGTGGACCGTACAATAAAATCCCCTGGGACCCACCCCCTAGCTCGAACCCAAAGAAAATGCAGGTATGAGTTTGTCGGAATACCTGTAACTCCCGGATCTGAAAACGGTCAGTCGGATCGTCCAAAAATGCCACCTCAGCTCTAGTCCACTCTGATCACTAGTGAAAGTCAACAAGTCCAAATGACACTTGTCATGTTGGACCCATTCACTATTTATAGTCCGTTGAATTTTTCTTGTTTTGGCCATTCTGAACCCATACGGAGTCCATTTTTCGAACCATTTCCACCATTGGAATCAGCACGACGAGACCCTCATGATGGTCAACTTGTTCTCTTATTTTTTCCACATCATTTTTTGAGCATTTTTTAAGACACCACTAGTCGCCTCGATTTACGTGCCACTTCGGCTGCTCTCTATTTTTGGTATATTTTATATCATTGGATTCATTTTTTCAAGCTCATGATGATGCTTGAGATCATTTCTCGCTCTCACCCCCAAATTTTTTGGGTATTTTTCCAAAACACCCCCCGTCACCTCGGTTTGCGTGCCACATCGACCTTTATCCATTTTTGACACTTTTTATATCACTGGATTCATTTTTCTGTGCTCGTGATGATGCTTGAGTTCATTTCTCGCTCTCACTTGGTACAGTTTCAACATTGTGTCCTGACACCTTGCTGCCTTGGTTTGCGCACCACATCAGCCGCCATCGGATTGTTCCACATTTTTCCATGAGCCATTCACTCCTGTCATACTGCAACTCTTTCGTTATTTTTCCACCATTCATTACCCCGCAAGGAGGCCCACCAGTGTTCCCCCCTACCCTTGTTCTTGGTCATCATTAATGTTCCTTGATTGAGCACTTCCTCCTTGCCTGGCCATTCCTTTTGTTTGGTATAATTTTATCCCTTTTCAGGCCGGACAAGTCCTTTACGAAAAAGGCACTTAGGGAGTTTCTGTTAAGCTCTTTTCTGACTCCTAAAACAATGAAAAGATCACCGAGCAATCTTACTTCCTTTCATGCTTGTTAAAGTACCTGAAAGGGCGTCTATCTGGTATAAGTTTAACCCTTTTCCGGACCTGGTAGACTAATTACGAAAAAAGAATACTCTAGTCACCCCGACTAGAAGAGTTCTTCATTACATCCTTTTATGCTTCTTTGGGCCTTGGAGACTAACACACGAAAAAGCAACCCCCTGGAGTCTTCTTATCGCTTTCAGACTCTCTAAAATTGAAAGCAACCACGAGCATGAACTGTCCTGGGCTCGTGTAAATCCACACGACAGTACCATTCCCTTATTTCAGAGTCTTCTTATCGCTTTCAGACTCCTTAAAATTGAAAGCAATCACGAGCATGAATTGTCCTGGGCTCGTATAAATCCACACGACAGTACCATTTTTCACCCACTTCTTCTAGTTCCTCAACCATTGAAGAAGTCCCCTCGTGCCTCTTGGCACTATGAGCGATCACCTCAGCAGCACCCCCAGTCAGGTCTCCTTTGTTCAGAGTAGTCTGCAGTCTCCTACCATTTTACACCAGCTTGAGTATCCCTCATCCCAGTCACTATCCTTGATCCATTACGACTATGACCCCTTTCCCTCAGTCAGTTTCCTATGCTACCCGATCGTCCCCGCCATTATACTCTGAACAAAGGAAGTTTGAGTCCACCCACTCTACTTGCCTAGTTATCCCCCACAGTATGTCAGTCCTACCATCAGTACTCTCACACTTCGGTTCTCCACCTCGCGCTCCTGTCAAGGAAACATCATTGCCTTGATAGTTGCAGGTCTCTCTCTGTCAATGACAGCCCCTCTATTCCAGAGGATAGACCTAGAGGTCCCTGCGCCTTGGACCCATCACCATCTGTGGTGAGTGCCTACGGACCATTTTGAGAGGAGTCATCATTGCCTCTCCGAGTGGTTGTTTCTCACATGCTCAACTTCAACACCTTGATTGCATCGTTGAGAATCGTGCAGGGTTTATATCCCTTCAGTTATTGGTCGAAGACCTCGGATTTCCCCTGACTCTAGCACATCGGTGAGTCACTTTGGAACACCTAGTTATATGTTCCTGCGGATGTCCGGGTTGCGTTGGCGATTGTATTCGAAAGCCATCCAGTTATATGCTTCCTTGAGTACCCAGTTTTGTTCCAGTTCAGTGTACCATTGAGAGTATGACTCCTTGTCACTATGATCCAGCCGCTTATCAGTTCCTCTGGTACCCCACTCAGTAGCACTATTGTTATTCCAGTGTATCAGTTCTTCAGCTCAGACATGGTCAACCCAGTAGTATGTCCTAGATTTGTGTCCCCTCTGGACCCTTATGATGTACACAGTGGTTTTCTATGTATCCTACAGGTCCCCCTTTTCGGGCCTCAGTTATTTAATATGTATCTTGATACGAGCATGGGTATGCCCGCCTCGTCCATATATTGAGATTCTTCCTCATTCATTATTTGAGGTCATATATATGTCAGGTCCCCATATTTTGGACCCCATTGTTATTATTGTATCTTGATACAAGCATGGGAATGCCCGCCTCATCCATATGATCAGATAATTCCTCATCCCTTATTGAGGTTACGTACTTTTAGTTTTTGCAGTTTGTTCGGGACCGTTGTTCCGGGCTCCAGTTTGTTTCTTCTCTTCTCCACACCCCAGGAAAACCATATAGGACTTATGATGTCTATCGGTCATACGATGAGCTCCTGCCCTCACACATCAGGGGGCAATCTGTTAACACCCAAAAAGTGCTCACTACCTCATCTACCCATTACATGACTCATTTGTCCATATTTCCTACCATATTTACCTTCAGAACCCTAAAATCCCATTAAAAAGCCTCCAAAAGGCCACAAAACCATCAAAAAATCCTCCAAAAGGCTAAAAAACCCCTTTTCCCCCAAAATTATCCAAAATTCCTCCAAAATAGCAAAAACCCTCTAAAAAGGGAATAAAAAATATAAAAAAAGGAGGAAAAAGAGGAAAAAGGAGGAAAAAACCTTATACAACTGACCTAAACCATATGGTTCCCAAAACCATGGGCCAGTACTCCACCACTAAAAACCTATAAATAGGTGATGGAGACCCCTCATTTCATATCCACAATCAAATACACCCTTACTCTGCCAAAATCACTCTTGAAACCCTAGCTCACCCTTGAGCTACTTTCACCATTGAGTGCCCCTTTTGGTCCATTCCCACCATTTGGAGAAAGAGAAGGAGCAAAGTTGGAGTTTGGAGCAACCCTCTTGGATCATTGCAAGAACTTCACCAACCTCTACACTTGAGGTAAAATTTTAATACAAAAAAGAAAGATCTTCACCATATTTCATGTTTTTGTTATTCTTATTAATGCTCATGCTAGTTTATAATTTGTATTGTTTTATTACTTTAGTTAACTGTTTATTGAACTGCTGCTAAGGAGTCCATTCTCCTTAGTAGGTGCTCATTTGCACAAGCTAGGGTGAAAACCCTAGCTACACTTGTTAACAATATACATAAATGACTGGTAATCAAGTGGTTTATACCATGTTTGAATCCAAAACATTGTAATCATATGGATAGATTCGTATCATTGCGGGTTTGTCTTGAAGACCCTGGGGAAGTCATATTCTACCCAGGTTGCGATGGATATTATTTGAGTCATATTACATGGATCCACTTTGTATTGGTTGTGTTATCATCTCGTCATGGATCTACGATTATGTCCAGTAGCCATGATTGTGTTCAGTCAGTCTTTACTACCATGGATCTGCAATGTATTGGTCGACAACCATGTTATGAGTCATGTGAGACTAGTATCTTAGAGTCAGTTGTATTGCAACAACATCTTCCATCCATCAAGTCATTTCCATCCATCTTTCAAAGCACTTCACCTTCCTTTTTTTCCAGCTTCATGCTTTGGGGGAATTCTGTTACACCTAAATCGCGTCATCATGAGGCCCTTGTTAACTCAATTCCTTGATCCCTGAAGTTTCCATGATCAAGCAAGTCAGTTAGAGAAATTTGATGCCCTTTGTCCACATTTCTAGTTGGGCTGGCGCATGTTTTCTTTGAGAAAGAAGTGCCCAACTAGGGCCAACGCAGAGTGTATTTTTCCGGCCTGCCAGCGGCGTAGAGTGTCTTTGTACAACCTATTTTTTCCCTATCAGGCATAGGTTTCCCTCATGCAACTCGCACTGGAGTTGGTTTATTTGGATAAAGGTATCTTTCGAGCGATTTGTAGAAGTTGGATGAGGTGGATACCTATCCCTAACTCCTAGGTGAGATGTCCTATGGTTCCTTAACCTCAAGAGAGGATCCCTTAGCCCTCTCCCCATGATCCTCAACCTACTCTATCCACTTGGTCCTATAAATACAAGACCCCTCTCCATTCCAAAGGGAGGAAGTCTATAGAACTTACATGCTGGTGGAATTAGCCTAGGTGATACCTATCCATCTATTGGGAGGATTACATTTCCTTTGGAGGCATTGGCTTGACTTGTTGGAGGAGGATTGCAGCATTAAGGATTGGGTTGTAATCATCTCTCTACTTTGTATTTCGCTCTCTTTATACAGTAATATAAAATCTTTCCACAAATGTTATTGTGTTGGTGATGTTTGTAATTTACTTAACTGTTTACTTAGATCAGTTCTTATTTAGACATGTTTCACTACTTGTATTGTGTCCACATGTTTTGACAGGTCTTGCAGCTAAAGTTTTGACAACCGTGAAGATTGGAGAAAAAACAAGGAAAACGATCTATAATCTGGAAGGTAAGATGTCTAATTACTCGATCTCTAACTAGATCTAGGAAATTAGTCTTATGTTCTGTCTTATTTGTTCTAGATTCACATTGAACTAGGGAGACCTGCTCGCGTCCGCTTGAGTAGATTGTCCAATAACAAATTTGGCGACCATACTGGGGATGCACATTTGTTTTGATTTCAAGTTTGAGTGTGTTATTCTTGATTTTCTTAATGAGCCATTTCTTTGTCTCTTGAGCCTATTTTCACCATCAGATTCTTTCCTTTGAGAGTTTGCTGAATTTCTTTGGGTATGTTGAACCATTCTTAGTCCATTTACTTAATCATTGCTTGGATTTTTTTCTTGTTTACATTGAGTTATTCACTCGATGCACCTGGGCTGCGTGTCCAGTTCGCATGTTCATCGAGAGCACATTTTTCCTTTGGGAATACTGCACCCGATATGACATTCTGCGCTGCCAATGCTTTTCCCTTGCATGCGTCATGCGTCGGCCGCTCTGTGCCCGACCATAACCTGCGCCGAGTTTTTAAACTTGATTCTTGGGTCTTTTGCTCCAAAATTTTTATTTTTTGGGTTGATCAACAGACATCTCTGCACTTTGTCTTCTAGGAAGAGATTCTTTTATTCATCAGTGTTTCGTTTGGTTTGTTTGTGTTGGTCTTTGGGTCTTTTTGATCAAGTGAGAGTTTGATTGAAGTGGTGGGAAATTTCAATCCCCCATGGTCGTCCACTCCACCTTGTTCCTCCTAATCACCTCACTGGATCTATCCAGCATGCTAGATCCGTTTCCAAACCCTTTTTTGAGTTTAGTTATCATTTGTTCGCTTGCATATGATCTTTTTGAGTGATTCTTGTGTCTTTAGGTCATTGGAGTGCTTGTTATTTCTTTGAGAGTTTCTAAGTGATTAGAGTGCTGCAAGTAGTCTATTCTTTTCATCCATTTACATTTGAAATCATTATTGTTATTAGGTTTGTCTTGGTATATATCATTGGAAAAATTAAAAGTGCTTCATTTTTACCATTTTTTAGTCCATTTGAGAATTGTTGTAAAAATTGTTTCATGCACTGGAATTTGTCATTCATTAATCTTTTGGAAAGTTTGAAAAAAGAAATTAAATCATTTGTATTTTTCTTGAATTATGAGTCATTCATTTTCTTGAAAAATCCAAGAGAAGTCAAATTTTTGCAAAAGTGATTCCATGCTTGAAGGATTTGTATGCATTTTTGGTTTTCATCCTTTTGGGCTATCATAGTGAAAGTTGAAGAGTTAGTGTGCTCTAAGTAGGAATTCTCATTTTTCATCATTTTAGTTTTATTCTAATTGAAAAAGACAAAAAGAAAATATGGTGATTTGGTTTTGATGTGTTGTTGATTTTCGTGTTTTGCTTGAAGAACGAAAAGAGTGCTTTCATTTTCATTTTTGGTAGATTCAGGATTTGTTGAAATTTACTTTTGTGAGACCATTGGAAAAATTTCTCTCCTTCTCATACTTAGAGTTCATCAAAAGAAAGAGTGCATTTTTCATGTAGTTAGGGTGCATTATGTTGACGTTTATGTACTCACATCATGCATTCACCTAATCGTCCAGATAAAATTTATTGGTAGAACCAGGTTAAAATTTACTAGTAACTTGTGTGTTAAATTAGAGACATGTTCCAGCATCGTAAAATGTTAGGGGACCACCCTATTATTCCGGCACTGGAGGACCCCCACCTTCTGATAGGGGACCACCCTATTATGGTGGCAGACCAACATATGGTCCACCACCCAACCCTGGAGGTCCACATCCTTATGGCCAATTTTCAATGGGAAAACCTTATAATTAGTCGATTCAAGGTCCTACTGGTCCATATATCCCATATCAATACTATCAGTATCTGCAGCCAAACCAACAACTGCCATTCTTGGCTACTTTGGACCTACCCGACTTGTCTTGTCTAACCAACGATCCCATCTTCCATGGTTATAATTGGACACCCATTCCGGTCAAGCTACGCTCTGATATTCCCAAATTTGATGGAAAACCCGGTGAGGACCCGAAAAACCATGTGATGACTTACCATTTGTGGTGCTCATCCAAATCCTTGATGGACAATTGGATCCATCTAAGGTTGTTTCAAAGGACCCTCATCGGCTCAACCACCAAGTGGTATATTGAATTACCACCACACTCCTTTCCCGATTTCTGCTCTCTTGATATGTCTTTCTTGATTCATTTCCAGTTACACATACGCTACGAAACTGGTACATACCTACTAAATTCTCTCCGTCAAACCACCGCTACTCATATCTCTGATCATATCCATGAGTGGTGGAGGAGACAACGTCTCATTAATGCTCCCATTCTAGACCAAATCTTAGCCATCTGGTTCAGGAAGTATATTTTACCCATCGTAGCTCGAGACGTGGCCATGGGAGGGGTCGTCATCGAGGAATAGGCTGTTTCCCGTGCCCACTACCTAGACCTTGTCTACACCCAATTAGGAACATTGTACGACATTGTGCCTGATGTAGACCGCCCTACGGACGACCCTGCAAAACCACCTAAGGGACCTCAGGCCGATGGCATTATCAGTTCCCTTAACTCCCAGCCTTCTACTCAAACTGGTGGATCGTCAAACCCCCATAGTTCTTCCCATATCCACCACAGGATGGTAACAACACCACCAAGTCATCCACTCCTACTTCCACTGAGGAGGTGAATTCTATTCAATCAACTTCGTCTCAGAAATATGACGGTAAGAAGAAAAGAAAAGGTAAACCCAAGAAATCTTCTAACTAGCAGGAGCACAAGAACACCCCCAAAGACACCAAACAAAAGAGGAAGCTAAAGTATCCTTGTTTGTTGTGTGGTGGTGACCATTTCTCCAAGGAATGTCCCCACCGAGACGAGGTGCAAAAGTTTCTCAAGGGAAACCCCACTCCCGCAGTTCTCAATGATCCCTTCCCCAATCAAAACCAAGAATTGATCGCTTAACCCTCTCCTTCTCACGGAGAGGCACCATCCACCATGCATGTTCTCATGATGCGTAGTGAGATGGTTAACCTGAACACATGATTGCATTCATACCACTCAGTCCCTTCAAAGGAACCCTTCAGAAGTAATACTGAAAAAATATTCCACCTCTATCCCAGACATTACCATGCCACCAGCTTCTCTCACCATTGAGAATCCCTCTTTAGAGTTAGTATTGCATTCGCCTAAGAGCACGATTCGAAAAGCCGTTTTCAATCCCAATGCTCGGGAAACTCAAAATTACAACATTGTAGAGGACTTGGCACAATATCCTTGTGCCATGTTGACGCCAGAGGTCTTGCAAAATTGTCCCAACCAATGCAAGACTCTTCTCACTTTCATTGGCGCGGTATATCCGGATTCCTCGAATACCATCATGTTTCAACTTGAGTACTTTAAACCGAGTCTTTCCCAACAGCTGGCATTTCAAGTTGCTACAAAATTTGCTGGGAGAGCCATTGGTTCTCCCAAGTTAAAACGTTCTCCCACTACCCTGAAAGCATTTGAAGGTTGTGGATTTCAACCCCATGGGCTATTACAAGCCTTAGCACTCAAGTTGGGGGGTAAGACAGCAACCATTAATGTGGAAGTGGTCCCATCCCCTTTGGATTACAATCTATTACTTGGTCGTAATTGGTTTTATGCAATGACTGTGGTCGCATCATATGTCTTCCACATAGTGCAATTCCCCCATCAAGGCCGAATTGTCATTGTCGACCAACTGGAATTCTGTACATCGGACACCACTACTTGTTGGTAGGCGGTTTGGTACGGAAGAATCATAGCATCGCCGATGCTGCAACACGTCAGAAGAGGTCGCGGAAGGAAGAAGGCTGCATTAGTTTATGCATTTTTGGGACATTTGGACCATATGCGACGTAATTTTGAGTTAATTGTACCATGGAATGCATGTTTTTGGGTCATTTGGACCGCGTCAGTTAGATTTTGAGTCATTTGTCCAAGTGTCGGTTAGAAGGTTGTTAGTAAGTGGACAAGCATTGTAAAGGCGGAATCCTATATATAGACAGAAAGTTGTAGGTCGTAGGGAGATCTTGGAGATGTGTTTTGTGCGTATGTTCTGAGATCAAGAGATATTAATGAAGTCTTTGGTCTGCAGAGGCATTGTATTGGGTTTTTACAACAGTAATATGATTTGATGAAATTGTTTCTGTGCAATCCTGGTGTTTCTTCTGCCTTTTGATGGTAATGTAATGTTTCTTTGATGCAATAGTCACTTTACTGTTATAATCTGCCGCAACAATGAATGTTTCCATTAAATGATGCTATGAGTACAATAATGTCGAAGTGAATGCGTAGATCTGTTGTTGAATGTTGCAATAATAATAAGTAGTTGTTTCCGCAATCATCCTCCTTCATTTGGCAGAAACATGGTTCCGTCCACTCTCACTTGATCGCCTCGGGTGAGACCTCATCTGCTCTGTAGGTGTTGCCGGACAGGGTAAAACCTGTTTGGGCCGGTGCTCAAGGAGATCGCGGTGGGTTGGTGTCGATAGTGATGGGAACTCCTGTCGACTAGGTTTGAGTTAACAAATGGTTCCGTTGCCGGGAACATGTGCGAAGTGAAAGGAGGATATGTTGTGGCATCCGACGCAACCAGATATACAGAGCTGGTTGGATCAGAGGTTGCAAGAATTTGCTAAAGAAGAGAGCCGAAACACCCGACTAATGGTAGATCAATGGGTGGATAGATATATTCACGACAGTCCGCACGAATGGTTCTTCTGTGAATTCCCGGTCCTTTTGTTCGAGTGGTTGGCAAAGTTGACCTACCAAAGGAGGAACCACCAAGGTGGTGAGCCGACGACCTGGACCCCGGAGCTGATCCAAGAGCTGCAGGAAGTCGACAAAAAAGCATCGTGGGCTATCGAGGTGTGGCTTGATAGAATCTTGGAAGGGTATATCAGTGAATTCGCAGTTGATACACATAAGTATTATAGTGAAGCTAAAATATATTTCTTTGTTGATGTATATGTAACTTCGGAATGTATTTCATATATATTTATTGTACCCTTATAAGAGATGTGTTATTCCTCTATAAGGAATGTCGTCATGTGTATTGACAAGTGTCGCAAGTGTGTGAACGTGTCGATGGGTTATTAGACCACCATGTGTGGGGTCGACCCTATTTTATGTAATATGTAATTGATGTACCTAACTAGACAAGTCGGCCCCATAAGGATATTGGGAAAACAGGTTAAGTATAAATAGAGATCGGGAGATCTCTATTTGGATCACTCGGAAACTCACACTTCTCTTACTCAAAAAGTGGCACACTAGTGAGGAGGAGGATCATCTGCTACTAGGAGACTATCTCTGTGTATTTTGGTTGTACTTTGGTTAAGCCATTGCTCTCTCTATCTCTGAGGAAGATGTGGGGTTTTTCACCTTAGGGTTTTCCCCACGGAAACTCTGTGTCTCTTGTCTCTCATGCTTTTGATTCTTATGATGCTTGTCATGCTTTTTATGATTGATATGCATCGATATACTGTACATGTTATTCTCTCAGTAAAGATCCTAGAGTATTGTGAATTAATGCTCAAAATTTAACATGGTATCAGAGCTAACCTGAGAAGAAGACATTGTGCAGTGACGAAAACCAAGGGTTTCTTGTTTATTGGGTTTCTCTCCACAGATTTTGGAAAAGCTGTATAATAGATTGACTCTACTCATCAAGGAGAATCTATCTGTCCAATCAGAATTCAATTCTGAGCATTGTTAGACTTGGCCCTAAAAATTACGGTCCCCACAAAAATAGGAATTTCTGAAATTTGAAGACATAGCTGGAAGCTCCTTGCAAAAATCGAAGTTTAGAGCTTTGGATCAAGATTTTTGGCTAGGTAGATCCCCGGGAAACTCAAACCCTAATTCAGGGCTCTCCTTAGTGAATCTGGGAAGACAGAAAGGCAGTTTTGAAGGGTGTAGCTTTGCAGATCTCAAATTCTGAATACACCAGGTTGATCAGCTCATCAAGGCGCATCCTTCTATCCTTTCAGAAAGTTGAAATTCACATTTTGAATTTTTAGGGTTTTTCCAACAAACCCTAATTTGGGACCAGATCCAGTTTTCAGTAATTCAAGTGGTAAGACCTAAATATTTTCTATTTCCATTTGAAGTACTCTTTAAGATGTCTCACCACACCAAGCTTGAGGATAAGCTTGAAGGGGCTGATAACTTCCGAGCCTGGAAGTATAGGATAGGGTTAATCCTGGAAGAGAATGAGTTGGACTCATATGTAAAAGAAGACATCCCTATCCTAGAGGATGAAGAGGCTAAAATATTGCATAAGAAGAACTTGGTCAAGGAAAAGAGAATCATTGCTGATTCTATCAAGGACCATCTTATTCCACATGTGTCATCTCTAAAGACACCCAAGGCTATGTTTGACTCTTTGACCAAGCTGTTTGAAGGGAAGAACATAAATCGGAAGATGACCCTACGGAATCAACTGAAAGGGGTCAAGATGTCGAATGGAGAAACTATTCAATCCTATTTCTCCAAGGTCTCTCAGATCAAGGAACAACTTGAAGCTGTAGATGAAATGGTGGAGAATGGTGAAATTGTTATGACCACTTTGAATGGCCTACCTAAGTCATGGGACTCTTTTATCCAAGGGATCTGTGCAAGAAAGAAATTAATCTCCTTCAGTAGATTATGGGAGGAATGTTCTCAAGAAGAAGCAAGGCTTGTGGAAAGAGAAGAAAAGATGGGGAATGAATATCAAGCTCTCACAGCTCACACTAAGAAGGGCAAGTTCAAGAGGGAGCCAACCCATCACAAGAAGAAATCTTCTCATCATTATCACAAAGAAAAGAAATATCTAAGGTGTTTCACTTGTAAATGAGAAGTGTCACTTTGCTTCAGAATGTCCCAAGAACAAAAGGGACAGCCATAACAACAACAACTCCGGCAAGAAGAAGAAGGGTATCAAAAGAAGGTACCATGCTCATGCTACCAAAGATGATGAACCTCCAAAGAAGAAAGCTAGGGCAGAAAGTGATGATGACTCATCAAGTGAAGAAGAGTATGTCCTAATCCCTGCTCTCACAGGTACAATCTCCCATGGTTGTAATGATTGGTTAATTGACAGTGGGGCTTCTAAACACATGACTGGGTTTAAAGAATATTTTGTAAATCTATGTGAACATGAATCACCCCATAAAGTGAAACTTGGGGATGATTATCAATACCCCATCAAAGGAAGTGGTGGAGCCTCCTTCAACCTAGATTTTGGAAAATCATTGAAGACGAAAGAAGTCCTTTATGTACCTGGGCTCAAGAAGAACCTACTCTCCATCTCTGCATTGGATGCAAAAGGTATGAGGGTTGCATTTGTGGATGGCCAAGTTCTAATGCGGCCAAAGGGAAATACCATAGATGATGCAGGAGTGATTGGAGAGCAAGAGGGAGGATTGTACAAATTAAAGGGACAACCTGAACATGCTATGAAGACAAAGATTCATCCATAGTCATGGATCACATAGAGGTATGTATAATTTGTTTTTGCAAAAGTTAACTAATGAGTTATGCAGGTCATTGAAGAGAACAAGAACACATTGCTAGACATAACTAGCAAATATGATGACCTGGTATGTTTTGTTATATATATCGTATACTTTTGTATAATTGATAATGATTACTCTTGAAGTTACAAGTTTGAGTAATCTAGGACTTATGCATATTATGTTTCTTACCTTAATTAATGATATGACTAACTAGAAGAGTCATAGGTTTGAGTAATCACGGGTTTAGGTATATTATGTTTATGACTAACCATAAGAATGCTTATTATTTCTGTTTGAAATGATCCTAACTATACATGCTTGAGATTATTGTGTTTTGATAATATTAAGATTATACTAATGATTATGTATGAGACCTCGAGGTTAACATAATGGTGATACTAATAAGTATGCATATGGACCAAGGATGTATATAAGTTCAAGGATAGGTAATCCAGGAAGCAAAGATCAAGAGGGAGCACACTCCAGTAGTTTCTGCAAGGATGCAAATATCTAGAGGGAGTTGACCATCCCTCTACATTTCACAATAGAAAGGTGTAGAAGAAGCTACTTTAGCAGCTCTTGCAAGGAAGCAAACACTCAGAGGGAGTCCACCAACAAACAAACAAAGATAAGTATTTCAATTATCATTTCTTACATATTTGTTTGTTTAAGTAATTGTGCATATTAGAATGATTGCATTAATGAATAGTATACTATTGATATGCATGTAATGGGTAAGTGGCCTATGGCACTGTACAACATTCCATTGCTACTTATCTAGAATGAAACCTCTTTGCTGACATGTTGAGCATTGTGCACACTCTTAACAATGTTCTAGTAGAGATTGGCAAGCATCTAGAAAGTTATGGGATATGGATAAAAGTTGTATTGAAGCATTGGCTAAAATAATTGCATGACTGTGTGACATATTTCTTTATGTGTAAGAATTTGTTCTGAAAATTATGAGATGTTTCTAATCATGCAATTTAACTTGTTTTGTAGGAAAGGCCGTATACCTTCACCTACGAAAGAAGGACTACAACATTTGTTCCAGCAACAAAGATATCTATTGAAGATATTGAAGTTCCAAGGATATGGGAAGAATGCCATGATCTGTCGATCATGAAGAATGATGTTTGGGATGTAGTCCCAAGACCTGAAGGGAAGTTTGTTATGAATTCCATATGGATCTATCAGATCAAGCATGTTGCAGATGGTAGCATAGAGAAATATAAAAGCAATGAAATGGAAGATACACCAGATGGATGTCAAGACTGCTTTCTTGAATGGTGTAGTTGAAGAGGAAGTATATGTGGAGTAGCCACTTGGTTTTGAAATACATGACAGAGAGTCATATGTATGCAGATTGAAGAAATGCTTGTATGGCTTGAAGCAAGCTCCCAGAACATGGTATGGTAGGATGGACCGTTTCCTATCTAGTTTGGGCTTTACCAAGAGTAAAGCAGGTGCCAACCTTTACTACAAGGTTGAGGAAGGCAATCCAGTGATACTACTTTTGTATGCGGATAACCTGTTTGTTACAGGTGAGGATAGAATGATTTCCGACACACAGCGGAATTTTGCTGCCAAGTTCGAGATGAAGGACTTGGGGATGATGCACTATTTTCTAGGCATGGAGGTGTGGCAGAGTGTAGATGATATCTTCCTTGGACAAGGGAAGTATGCAGTAGAGATCCTAAAGAGGTTCGGGATGATGGACTGCAAGGCCATGGCCACACCTATGGCATCGAATCTGAAGCTTCTGTGTGATGCTTCATCTGAGTCGGTTGATGTCACTGTGTATCGTCAGATGTTTGGGTCCTTGATGTACCTGGCGAACACGAGACCCGATATTTGCTTTGCAGTGAACACATTGAGCCAGTTCCTGACGGATCCGAGGAGTGTTCACCTGGTTGCTGTAAAGCATATTCTGAGGTACCTGAAGGGTACAGTTGATTATGGGCTCAAGCATGAAGCGAATCAAAAGTTTAACCTGTAGGGTTATGTGATTCAGATTGGGCAGGCAGTGCTGCAGATAGGAAGAGCACATCTGGATGTTGCTTCAGTATGGGATGGGGTGTGATCTCTTGGTTCAGTAGGAAGCAGTCCTGCGTAGCACTAAGTACAACTGAGGCAGAGTATGTTGCAGCCTGTTCAGCTAGCTATGAGGCAGTATGGCTTCAGAAGCTACTGTCTGAGTTATTTGATCTCCCGTTGGATGCTACTGGTACCTTCTGTGATAACCAGAGTTGTGTGAAGCTGTCTGAGAACCCATTGTTTCATGATAGGTCGAAACACATAGAGATCAAATATCACTATATCAGGGATATGGTGCAGAGAGGAGTAGTGAAGCTCCTGTATGTTGCAACGGATGAGCAGATTGCAGATGTACTGACGAAGCCACTAGCCAGGGTGAAGTTCAAGTACTTCAGGGAGAGGCTTGGCGTTCTTCAGATCGATGACACTTCGAGGAAGAAGTGATGGACACATTTGTTGAAGCCATTCCAAGCATGTTGGAAGGAGGATCCTTCACATGGTTGTGGATGTAAGCACTGGATGATGAGCATAAGGACGTTGTTTCACTTACTGCTCAGTATATGCATCAGGATGATGCTGGATATGATCAGTTGGATCATATATATATATATATATATGTATGTACGCATCATGTTGGATGCTAGATATGATCAGTTGGATCATTCATATATGTATGTATGCATCATGTTGGATGTTGGATATGATCGGTTGGATCATTTGTATGTATTTTTTATGTGCATCATGTTGGATGCCTAGACCATGTATCTGTATATGTATCAGGTAGATACTGTGTATGATCAGGTAGATCATGTATGTTGATATATATCAGTGAGATGCATTGTGTGGATCATGTATCTAGGTTTGTATCAAGTGGATACACCGATATGATCAGGTGGATCATGTATGATGATATGTATCAGGTAGATACTTGATATGCATCAGGTGGATGCATTGTATGATTAGGATGATCATGATGACGAGCTTTAGGATGTTGCTCCAGATGATATGTATCAGGATGATACAGTGATGATGATCAGGATGATCATGTGTACATCAGGATGATGTATGTTGAGTATCAGCTTGATACTTTGTGGCCGTGGACAGGTTGTGCAAAGGAAATCCTAGATTTGTTCTAGGTCACATCCAGTATGAAAAAGGACTGGCACTGTGTATCACATGTAAGACCTGGGAGATCCTATAGGTCGGAGTTGTATACCCGTAATAGCCTGGGATGCTCTTTCGAGGGTTTTTGATAGTGGACCACATGTAAGACCTGGGAGATCCGATAGGTTGGGCTGTGTGCCCGTAATAAGTCCTGGGATGCTCTTTCGAGGCTTTGTGGTGGGTTGCTACATGTAAGACCTGGGAGATCCGATAAGTTGGGCTGTGTGCCCGTAATGAGTCCTGGATGCTCTTTCAAGGGTTTGTAGCAGAGGTCACATGTAATCAGTCCTGGAGATCTTGCCGGTCGTTCTTAGGCACATAAATGTTCCCGGGATGCTCTTTAGAGTTCTTGCCGGTCATGCTATGCACATAAACATTCTTGGGACACTCTTTTAAGGTTTTGTGATAGTCACATGTAATAAGTACTGGAGATATGGATAGGATGAAAAAGGCCTCAGATGATCTTTAGGGTTCTTGCTAGTCAAGAGACTCTTTTAAGGTTTTGTGATGCACGCAATAAGTCCTGAGGATTCCACAGTATGGCCAGTGATAATGAAGACCTGCAGGTGGTGGGCCTACATTTAGTATGAAAAAGGACTGGCTTTGTAGAACTTCCTATGATGAGTAGATGCAGAGATTGTTTGAGATAGCAATAGTAGTGATGATGATGATGATTCGAGGATGATGCATCGATGACGATGATCCAGAGAAGAAGACTTGTGCTAGCAGATCTGTGTCGAGAAATACCTTCCTAGTTAAGAGGGAGTGTTGATGTATATGTAACTTCAGAATGTATTTCATCTATGTATTTCATATATATTTATTGTACCCTTATAAGAGATGTGTTATTCCTCTATAAGGAAGTGTCATCATGTGTATTGACAAGTGTCACAAGTGTGTGAACTTGACGATGGGTTATTAGACCACCATGTGTGGGGTCGGCCTATTTTATGTAATATGTAATTGATGTACCTAACTAGACAAGTCGGTCCCATAAGGATATTGGGAAAACAGGTTAAGTATAAATAGAGATCGAGAGATCTCTATTTGGATCACTTGGAAACTCACACTTCTCTCATGCAGAAAGTGGTGCACTAGTGAGGAGGAGGATCATCTGCTACTAGGAGACTATCTCTATGTATTTTGGTTGTACTTTGGTTGAGCCATTGCTCTCTCTATCTCTAAGGAAGTTGTGGGGTTTTTCACCTTAGGGTTTTCCCAACGGAAACTCTATGTCTCTTCTCTCTCATTCTTTTGATTCTTATGATGCTTGTCATGCTTTTTATGATTGATATGCATTGATATACTGTACATGTTATTCTCTCAGTAAAGATCCTAGAGTATTGTGAATTAATGCTCAAAATTTAACATTCTTCCGTGAACCCCGAGGAAGGTTTCTACTATCGCTCCAATTGGCCATTAAGATGCTTATCTGTGAAAAGGGTATATTGAAGATGCATATATATCAGTAAGCAACCGGGTGGGTGGAGGCCGTGGGTATCGTGATAGCAGGGGGGCGGTGCATGGAATGATCAGGGGTAGATGGGTGTGGGTCATGATGAGACTGTGAGTGAAGCCAAGGAAGAGAGTGGTCTTACAAGGGGAGGAGCGGGGTTTCGACAAGAAAAGAGGCAGAGGAAAGGAGAAGGTCCTGTTGCGATCAAACTGCAAGTTTGAGAAGGAAGACCACACGGGATGAAGTGACCTCACAGTCCAGACAAGGATGCACACGCTACACCTAGGATAGAGAAAAGACCTAACCCCAGTAGCAATGTACCCACACCTCCGATCACTATCTGTCAACCAGTGAGAAACACCACTTCGACCCCACTGGGTCAACAAAACTTGATTGCTAGTAGTTCAGTACCTGCAGGAAGGAAGCACATGATGGTAGGCGAAGATGCTAAGTTACCGTTGTTCCATGGGAATGGAATAGATAACCCATAACAATATTGGTTTTTGTGTGAAGCGTTCTAGACCATAAAACAGATCATTGATGATGACGCCAAAAAAGGACAGCTGGTGACAACTCTGCGAGGTCGCGCCTTAGATTGGTTTATGAAGTTTGTTCTAGTCCCTACAGGAGATCCAACGAAGTCTCTAGATGAGATCAGGGATGGATTGATTGCAAAATTTAGGAAGCCCAAGTCTAAGGCTCAATATATCATAGAATTGAAAGAAATTAAGCAGCATCCCAATGAGACGGTGTGGGATTTTGACCAGTGGTTCAAGACGCTGATGGCAAGGGTTAGTTTCGATATGAGCGCTGTCCAAAATAAAGAGTGTATCATTGCGGTACTGCTACCGCATATTCAGCTACCATTGATGCAACAAAACATCAAGACACCCAGTGAAGCTTTGGAGATTGCAATGCGATTGGAGGCGTCGTCGATTGGAGAAAATGCAGCTGGGATGTCGCAGATACAGACACAGCTAGCTAACTTGACCATACAATTGCAAGATTTGAAGAAGGGCAAGGAGCAGTGTGAAGAAGTATGGTGCACACGATGTCGAGGGGAAGGGCATACGAAGGACAATTTCCCTGACTTCCGAAACTACTTGGTTTCAGGAGCGCCAAACCCGGCATGCCATGGTGTCACGTTTGTCAGGTATTTGGGCACCGCCATGAAGAATGTCCATATATGCAGAAAATGGTCACCAAGCCGATGAATCTGTATTTCACTTTCTGTAAGTCGGTGGGTCATGATGACAAATATTGTTAGGCATATGGGTTGCTTCAAGAGAGAATGTATGATGCATTCTATGTAAAGGATGACCAATGTGACGTACAACAACCGTCACTGTAGCTGTAGGTATCCCAGCCGCTACCTCAACCGTAGGTACAGTTTGTATCGCAGCAGCAGTTTGTGCTGCAATATGCCTCGATGCAGATGGCCACTCCACAACAGCCATAGTACGTTCAACAACCACAGTTTACCTAGCAAGGGAAAGGCTTGTAGCCCGCTCAGATGCAACAACAATACAACCAACCGCAGTACCCATAGCAGGGCAGATTCCGTGGAGGATTTCGGGGTGGCTACAGTGGAAGATTTGGTCGTGGAGGAGGACGAGGAGGTCGTGAACCTGTTCAATGCTATCACTGTACAATATGGGGACACTATTAGCGCGATTGTCCACTCTTGCAGACGTAGTGTACATTTTGCTTTGTTACAGACCATACAGTGGAAAACTGCTCGGAGTTGATTGCATGGTGGCAGGAAGGGAATATTTTGCAGTTACAGAAACAAGCACAGCAGCTAGTACAGAATAAGGTGTAGCAACTGGTGCAGAACCAGAACCAAAATGCGAATCCAAATCTGAACCAACAAGGGAATCCTGCACCTAATCAGAATCAGGGCGTGAATGTCGCAACACTTTCTGCAAAGCCAAGACCACAGGATGCGGCAGTCGCAGTCATTACATGGGGAGGTGCAGCAACAGGAGGAGACATTCAAAAGGCCGAGCAGAAGAAGGTACTATTTGATGTTGATTCCAAGCATGATACGTTCTTCCAAGCACGTTGTGCATTAGACCAGGACCGAGGTAAACCTATCATCTACGACATGCCCCCTGTGTTTGATGCGACTTCAGAGGCAGGTCCATCAGCATAGTCTGGAACTTTACAAAAGTCTCTTGAGAGCTGCTTATTGTTGGCAAGAGACCCCACGGCCCTGGCTGAGATTGAAGGGTTGTTGCAGCATCCAGCCAAGGGATGACAGGAGTCCGCAGTAAACTCCTTATAGTGGTGGAAGACATGTAAGGAGATGCGAATGAATATCCATATTGGGGATTATGACATTGATTCAGTTATTCTAGACCTTGCTTCGGATGTCAACATCTTAACCAAGCAGGCATGGCAGAAAATGGGGAGCCCCCTGTTGAGCTGGTCTCCTGTACAGCTCCGGTTAGCTAATCACGCTAAAGTGATGCCGATTGGGAGAATGCCCCGGTTGGTGGTGGAAATTGAGGGCATGAATACTTATGCTAACTTCGATGTCATCGAAGTGGTTGAAGGAGGAAATTCGTATCCTGCATTGCTGGGGATCGGATGGGATAACGACAGCGGAGTGGTAATCAACTTCAAGTAGCGGATGATGACTTTTGAAAACCATGATCTCAGAGTCATAGCCCCATTGGATCCAGCTGAAGGTCACAGATACATTGAGCCAGTAAAGGACGACGATCCCAGTGGATGGGACCATGCATTTAATATCTCCGAAGACTATATTCATCCAACTGCCAATGGTGAGCTTGGATGGCACAGTGACAACTCTGCGTCTTCCGAATCTGATGATGTGCTAGAACACTGGCAGAACCGCTTGCATGAGGTGTCGCTCTGTAAGTGTGGGTTGATCACGCAGTCGCTATGCTGCGTCACGACTGAAACTGTCACCCTACCAATATATGAAGGACTGCCTGGCTTGCCTGACTTTCTGATGGAGTTCGAGGAAAGAGTTTCAGAACCACAGCGATTGCTGGAATTGGATGAAGCACTGAAGGCTGCTCCAACACGCTGGTGGGAGACACACAAGGCATCAATTGATGGATGGTCGAAATGCAGAAGATTGTTGATGGTATGCTTCGACGATACTGAGGTCTACCACGCAGGGAAGTATGATGGTCAGAATGATATGGGAGGCCATTTGATGGAGTGTCAGACATTATGGGCATCGCAACTAAGAGATGAGTGGGTCCATGCATTTATCCATACCTTGGATGAAATGCCACGGTCATGGTATACTGCAGCTGAGTTACGGGGAGAAATCACTACTTGGTTGGAGTTGACCATATGTTTTACGCATATGTTTAATTTTGTTGATCCCAACTCGGATGTCCATAACGCTCTGCAGATCATTCGCGATGTGGTTCTCAAGGTTGTTCCTGTGGCGTATCCGGCAGATCCACATACGCACTACCAGATGCAATCCATTATGGAATGTTATAATATCACTGGTGGGCCCGAAGAAGGTGATGATCCGCAGAATGTCAATATTCCAGAGTCTAAAGGAAGTCACGATGTGGTACCACTTGGTGCGTCAAGTGATCCATTCAGTCAGCCCTTGAAGCTTCGCAAGATCAATATTGGGACGGAGGCCACTCCCAAGTTTGCAAATGTTGGAGAGTACTGGGATGATGAGATGATGGGAAAGGTCACTGAGTTGTTGCATGAGTTCCAAGACCTTTTTCCTACGAAGTTCTCCAAAATGAAAGGTATTTTGGGTGATCTAGGTGAGATGAAGATTCCCTTGAAACTAGATGCTAAACCGATCAAGCAACGACCTTATCGGCTCAATCCGTGACATAAGGAGAAGGTCAAGGTAGAACTTGATCGCATGTTGGATGCTGGTATCATTGAACCGATCGAAGAGTGATAATGGATCAGTCCTATGGTGGTGCAGGACAAGAAGACTGGTGAGGTGTGCATCTGTGTCGATCTGCGGAAGTTGAATGATGCCTGCTTGCATGATCCCTTTCTGACCCCGTTTACTGTTGAAGTACTTGAGGGAGTAGGTGGCCAGGAGATGTATTATTTCATGGATGGGTTCTCAAGATATCATCGGATCCGTATTGCAAAGGAAGACCACCACAAGATGACTTTTGTGACAGAATGGGGATGTTTTCAGTATACTGTAATGCCGTTTGGACTGAAGAATGCACCGGCGATATTTTTGCGGGTTGTTGTTGTTGCATTCAAGTATTTCATCCAGAAGTTCTTGCAGGTATACATGGACGATTAGACAGTCTATGGTTTGATCCATGAGCACTTGACCAATCTGCGGTTGATGTTGGAGCTCTGTCAATAGCACCAGATATCGTTGAATTTGAAGAAGTGCATTTTTTGCGCGTCGTTTGGGATATTGCTGGGTCACATTATGTGCAAGCAAGGGTTGTTAGTCGATCCAGCGAAGATTGCACTTATTTTTCAGTTTGACACCGCTGACCACTATCAAGCAGCTGAGGGTGACTTTAGGACATACTGGGTATTATCGCAAGTTTATCAGTGGATATGCAGCGATCACTGCCCCTATGGAGAAAGGAAAAAAAATTAAAAAATTGCAAGAGTGATTGGTAACAGGATGGTGCCCCATCGGAGAAAGGAATGCGCAGGAAGGAAGGCTTGTGTCGCAAGTTAGGAGCGGTCCGCAACAAGTGGCAGGGTTGCAACTGGGTCCAAGCAGTAATAAATGCCAAAAGTGAAAATAGTTAATTAACAATGCTTGTTTGAATGATGGGAATTAATGGCGGATCCGGCCGATCGACTGACAGGATCGACGGCGGATTTGCATTAATAATATGGGATTTCGGTTGAGTTAATGCACGATTTAGTGATGATTACGGAGGATTGTGTTGGACACTATAAGAACGGGTCTAAGTTGGTCGGAAGGCACCGAGATTTCAGTTGTTAAGTGTGCTGCAGAGTATTGTTATAGCTTGGTGAGTAGAGTTGCAAATTGGGCAAGGTTCAGTTGAACTTGCAGAGTGTCGTTAGGACGGAGAAGCTATCAGTTGAGAGCACTGGGTAAGGTATGCCATGAGAGCTAGAAACAGTTGAGATTAGTAGTGAGTTTGAGTCTCCTTTCACCGGGATCACAATTGAGGAAGAAGTTGAGTCTGCGAGAGATGTCAATCTTGAGGCAGAAGTCACAAACATGCTGGTGGGGATGTCAGTAATCGCCAAGAAGAGTCGAGGGGGTCAGCATTCTGAGACGGCGCAGAGCAAGAGGTAGCTTAGATCATTCGCCGCGGTGGTAGGAGAAACTCAGGTGCAGGTAGGGTAGTCCAGTCGCCGCGTTGATGAGTCTTCCCCATGGGAGGGATTGTCGGATGTTGACATCCCTGGGTATATCCCTCCTAGTCGGCTAGATGCAACCCCGCGCAAGATGAACCCAAAGCAAAAGTATGGTGTGAAGATGCCGGCGCTCCCTGCTGGAATAGAGTGCTCTGTTGATATTGGGCCGACATTGATGCGCCTACGATACGATGATCATGATATGCTGGTCTACCCAGAAATTGCATCGGCCCCATATGTGCCCGGGTCACAACTTACCGTGACGCTGATTCTACAGGATTGGGCACAAGGATTGAAACATGTCGGCTTGTTAGGGCTCATTAACATGCCGGATTTTGGGTGGATGGATGAAGTTAATGCGTGTGTGAAGCAGCTGCTTGCATGCTTCCATGGTGGTTCCTTGTGGCTGGACAGAGAAATTCCGGTCACTGTTGATTTGATTTCGTACATTACTAGACTTCCTAAAGATGCAGTCGATCTGTCGTAGTACTTCTAAGGGAAGGCGGACGACAAAAAGCGGGCGGGACAGCTGGTGAATAAATATGGCTTGGAAATGGATGGCCGTGGGTATCGCACCAGCAGTATTAATGATAAGGCAGTACTCACCGGCACCAAGATCTTATCTTGCAAGGTGGTTAGGGGCGATTGACCTAACCAGTGCAACTTGGGGATTATCGCATGTGCAGTGCAATGCGCGGAGGGAATTCAAATGAACTGGTCATTGTTTCTATTGAATCAATTGACGGAGGATGTTGTGGCGATTCAATCAAGTAAGGGTTCATTCACATATAGTTGGCTTCTGCTACTGATTGCATTTGTGGCTTGGAAAGAACCCAACACGTACTAGGGCATGGAAGTTGCGGCTATGAAAGAGCAGTAGGGTGCGCACTATCAGAACTTATGGTATGTATGGGAGCTAGAGCGACTCCAGGATTTCCAATTGTAATTTTGGCTTTATTGGGAGATGCTTTTTGAAGTAGCAATGCAGGTCCCGTGGATATCTGAAGAAACCACGGCTAAGTTTAAGTCGATCATGGAGTTTGCGGTTCATCCGCACACTATTTATGTGCAAGCAAGGCGTGACCCCAGTCAGCAGTGGTTGCTGACCCCTTACAAGGTAATGACCGAAGCCCTGGATGCCATTGTGAACGATTGGCCACCGGAATGGCGCGAACCTATGGCGTTGGCACAGATTGAGGCTGGAGGACAGGAGAAGGGCCCAAACGATCGCTTTTCGGATCAGGACTAGCAGAGTCACCACAACTTAGGCCAAGAATCGACAAAAAAATTGTCGGATGATGATAGTGACCGGGCCTGTGAAGAAAACAGAAGGAAACAACACCGGGACCTTGCGACAATCAGCGGGCTGCCCCTATCGGGGGAGGCACAGTTGGGTGGATTAATCTCACCGATCAATCATGCATCCACTCCGGTAGCTGAAAAGATGGCGGTGAAGATAGATGAGGGGTTCCATGCGCTCACTGCTCGTATGGACTCCCTGTATGATATGGTTTCAAGGAAGGCACCAAAGGAAGCATCGACACAACAAGTTGGAACAATCAACACCGAGCTGCGGGTCAGGAATGTGGAGATTTCTCTGATTGCGATTGTGACTAAGGACGAGGCTGTGAACACCATGCTGCAGCAGTTGAAGAAGGTGACCATCAATGTTAACGCATTTCCAGCGGAAGGGTTGACCACTATGCAAGTAGCTACCATCCGGGAGACTACAAACCAACTGCAGGAGATTAGTGGTATGTGCTTACGATTGCAGGAGAGCGAGGCCGACGCGAAGCATGCCATCACAGAATTGACCGGCAGGGATGCTTCAGCACGAAAGGCTGTGGATGAGCTAGAAGAAGAAATTAAGAATGAATCGGCTGAGAAGGCTCACAAAATGGAAGGACTAAATAAGGAACACAATTTCCTTATTGCGAAAAAGGCCCTCCTATGGGATCAAAGCGTGTGGGTCGAGACAGCTATTGTTGAGGCATGTTAGCATGTGTAGGAGCCTATCGCAGAGTCAGATGTGCTCCAACAGGTGCAGCGACTGGGGGTTTCCATTGTCCAGTTGCGGCAGGAGAATTAGGAGTTGAAGGCTTAGGTGAATCCTGGTACGCCTCAAGTTGAAGTCGACGACAGAAAAAGGGCGATTGAGGAGGTCTCAACTCAGTTGGAGGAGCTGGAAAAGGCTGCGATGAAGCTCACAGCCGATACCGTATAGTTCTAGAGCCAAATTGTCTAGGATGAGCAGGTTGACCAGTTGATCAAGTATCGAAAGGATGCAGAAGGACAGTTGGCGACACTCAAGGAAGCCATGCGCACAATTCCACCCATGGAACAGGTCGCCAAGTCTGAGGACTTAAAGGAATTGCAGCAATGAGTCACCAAGGCTAATGAGCGACAAAAGAAGCATGCTGCGTAGCTAGAGCAATTTCAGGATGTTGGGGGATAGTTCATGACCAAGGATGGTGAAGCGCTTCAGGCAGTACAGAAGGATCGTCAACAGGTGACGGCAAAGCTCATTGTGCATCCATCTGCAGAAGATGTGGTCGATATTTAGGTGGTGGCTACGGAAGCCAAGGAAATGGTGACAATAGTTGCGAAACAGTATGAGGATTTCAAGGTCAAGACAACCGAGTACACCATGTCCAGTTGGCGTGGCTCGAGGGTGAACCACAAGATTGTGTTGGGGGCCTGTTGGCAGGCAGTTTGGTAAGGAAGAAACGCAACAACGCCGATGCTGCGACACATCAAAAGAGGTCACGGAAGGAAGAAGGCTACATTATTTTATGCATTTTTGGGTCATTTGGACCATATGCGATGTAATTTTGAGTTAATTGTACCGTAAAATGTGGGTTTTTGGGTCATTTGGACCACGTCAGTTAGATTTTGAGTCATTTGTCCAAGTGTCGGTTAGAATGTTGTTAGTAAGTGGAAAAGCATTGTAAAGGCGGAAGCCTATATATATACAGAAAGTTGTAAGTTGTAGGGAGATCTTGGAGATGTGTTTTATGCATATGTTCTGAGATCAAGAGATATTACTGAAGTCTGTGGTCTGCAGAGGCATTGTATTGGGTTTTTGTAGCAATAATATGATGTGATGAAACTGTTTCTGTGCAATCCTGGTGTGTCTTCTGTCTTTTGATGGTAACGTAATGTTTCTTTGATGCAATAGTCACTTTACTATTATAATCTTCCGCAACAATGAATGTTTCCATTAAATGATGCTATGAGTACAATAATGTCGAAGTGAATGCATAGATCTATTGTTGAATGTTGCAATAAGATTAAGTAGTTGTTGCTGCAATCATCCTCCTTCATTCGACGGAAACATGGTTCCGTCCACTCTCCCTTGATCACCTTGGGTGATACCTCATCTGCTCTGCAGTTGTTGTCAGATAGGGTAAAACCTGTCTGGGCCAGTGCTCAGGGAGATCACGGTGGGTTGGTGTCGACAGTGATGGGAACCCCTGTTGACTGGGTTTGAGTTAACTATACTCATCCTGGAGATAATGTCCCATTGCAAGGACAATCTTCACAGCTATATGAGAGTGTGGGGGTTAGCCTCATAAAATATTCATCTCTTATGGGAATCTTTCCAACCCCGTATCCCCCTAACCATGTTGCCTCGGTGAACATGATATCCTCGATGATTCCATCTTTTCCCAACTCCACTGATCCATGGCTCGTACCCGATGAAGCCACTATGCATTTGATTGGAGACAGAATGCCTCTTTCACTGGTTGAAATCACTTATGAGGCTATCTAGTCAACACTCAAGGACCACTTGGCTGTGGCCTCTACATCTTGTTCTCTACAGTGGACGTCATCCCTGTCAAACCCCTTGCTCTGGAATTTTCATTCTGACGAGTCCATTATGGATATTATGAGTGTGGATGACCCTCCATGGGAAGACCTCCACCATCGATCGTCTTTCCTAACCCCATTGGATTCTGTGGAGAATAGTATCACCAACATTTTCACACCAGATGTCTATCCATGCCCCCAGTCATTGATATTTACGTGTCATACGGTCACTGAGGGAATCTTGGCGAACATCGAGCCCACCATTCTGGTTGACATATCGGTTACCCCTGGTGTCATGGAACATATTCGTTTAGGCCATAACTGTTCTCCTGAAGTGATCACCATTTTCATGGCCTTATTCAAGCAATTCTACGACGTATTTGCTTGTACCTACGAGGAAATGCTCGGGAGAGATCCTACTATCGTTTCACATGAGATCAAAACCTATCCCGATTCTAAAACAGTCCATCAAAAGTTACAACCGGTACACCCTCGAAAAAATGCGATGATTAAGGCATAAATTGAAAAATTCTTAAAGGCCGGTTTTATCTACCCTATTCCGTTAACAGAATGGGTCTCAAATATCATCCCTGTGGCTAAGAAGTAGGGCATCATCTGCGTCTATGTTGATTATAGGGATATGAACAAGCCTTATCCTAAGGACAACTACCCCACTCCCTTCATTGACCTAATCATTGACAATTGTGTTGGGAGTGTCATCTTCTCATTCACGGATTGCTTTTTTGGTTACAACCAGATTAAGATCCACCGGCTGACCAACACAATACCGCTTTCATCTGCTCGTGGGGCACGCTTGCTTATCACAAACTCCCTTTTGTCCTAAAAAATGCTGGTGCCACATTCCAGGGGGCCATGTCGTATGCTTTTCATGATGTGAAGGACTTTGTGGAACCTTATCTTGACGATCTACCTGCCCATTCGTAGCAGTGTGAGTTCCACATCGATCATCTGATGGTCGTAATACTTAGATGCAGGCGGTATAACATCCGTTTGAACCCTCACAAGTGTATCTTCTGCATCGAGTCTGGATGCCTCCTAGGTTTTATCGTTTCGAAAGACGGGATCCGCATTGATCCCTTGAAGGTCGAAGCCATTGTCACTCTCCCACCTCCTACTGACATTACAAAACTCCAAAGTTTGCAAGGGAAGGAAACTTACCTATAACGTTTTGTCTGTAATTTCGCTTAGAAGACATAGGACTATATGATATTACTGAAGAAGGACGTTTCGTTCATTTGGGACAAGCAAGCACAACAATCCTTTGACAGTTTGAAACATGCCATTACCCATGCCCTTGTGCTCCAACCGCCCAATTACTACAAGGATTACATCCTTTATCTTGTCGCTTCTACCACCACGATCGCCATGTTCTTGGTCCAGGAGAACAACAATGCCCAGGAACATGTGATCTATTACCTCAATAAGGGTCTTATTGACTCTGAAACCCGTTACTTACATGTCGAGAAACTCGCTCTCACGGTAGTCATTGTCGTCCAAAAGTTCTGTCATTAGATACTGCTCTGCACCACCACCATTATCGCCGACTTGAACCACATGTACCACATTCTGACACGTCAAGTACTCGGGGGCAAGTATTAACGCTGGATTGTGATACTTCAGGAATTTGATCTCCTCTTCGAGAAGGCCAAGTCTAATAATTATTTGGTGTTTTCCAAGCTCATTTGTGATCTTCCCCATGTTGATTTAGGATCTGAACCAAACGATTCTCTTCCAGATGAATCATTGTTCCTCATCAGCACAATAGACCCATGGTATGGAGATATTACCTTATATCTTCAAACCCAACGGTTCAACCCCCAACTATCGCATGATGATCGTCGTCGTATACATCACCACACCAAGTATTACTTGATCATTAGCGATACCCTCTATCGTCGTGGTGTTGATTCTGTCCTTCGACGTTGTCTGACACATGAGGAGGCTGAACATGTCTTGAATGACTGTCACTCTGGGGCTTGTGGCGGTCATCTCTCTGGGATGGATACGACCTAGAATATCTTATGTGCGAGATATTACTAGCCTTCCATCTTTAAAGATTGCATTGATTCCATTAAGAAATGTCCCCCAGGCCAACATTTTCAAACGAAAAAGTGCTCCCACCCAACCCCATTACACCCGGTTATTGCCGCGGGCCCCTTTGCGAAATGGGGCATAGTTTTCATGCACTGTACACCTACCTTGGTTGGGGGCATGGTTACATCATATTAGCCCTGCCGATTATTTTAGTAAATGGGCCGAGGCTATGCCTACATACAACGAATATGGAAAAACCGTCGCACTCTTCATGTTCAACCATGTCATTGCACGGTTCGGAGTTCCACAAGCCATAGTCACCGATCATGGGTCTCACTTTCAGAACCATATGGTAGATGAATTGAGCACTAGATTGGATTTTCATCATGAAAACTCAACCCCTTACTATCCACAATCCAATGGAAAAGTAGAGGCCATCAAAAAGGTCTTGAAAAACATGGTCCAACACATGGTGGGTACACACAAGTCAAACTGGCATAACATGCTCTTTTCCATACTATGGGCATACCGGACCTCCGTTAAGACTGCCACTGGATTTACACCATTCCAATTAGTTTATGGATTGGAGGAAATCCTACCTATATAGTGCGATATTCCATCTCTCAAACTCGCAATTGAACATCTTCCGAATGCCACTACTGAGGAAGAATGCTTCCTCTACCTAGAAAAAATCGATGAGATCCACCCCAATGTTGCTCTTTCCAATGAGGCACATAAGAAGCGCATCAAAGCTTAGTAAGATAGGTCGATAAACCTCATGTCTTCAACGAGGGTGATTTGGTCCTCACATACGACCAAAAACACAATAAGCTGGGGGTAGGCAAGTTTGAGTCCATGTGGAATGGACTGTACATAGTGAAGTGTGTTCTGGAGAAGGAAGCCTACGAGCTAGAGGATTATGATGGGATACCTTTGGCAAAGTCCCGCAATGGGATCTACATGAAGAGGTACTATGCCTGAGTTTTTCACACATGATTACTCTGTATATATTGTACATGGTGTTTGTTTTGTGTGGTGTGATGCTTTGTTTTCGTGTGTCTAGATCTTGTTTCCCTACTTATACCATGTTCTATCTGCATGTGCTGATGGAAACCGACTATGGCTTCGCAGACGGCGCCAGCCGGCATACCCATAATCTTGATTTGGCAGCCTACGTACTTTATTCCCTTATCGACGATCTTATCAGCTTAGGAGGAAGGTCTCTAGGATACGCAACCAAAAACACTGCATAATTTTAGGCAGTGATTGGAACCCTAACCGACACTCTTTCCTTTTGTATGAGCCACATTGTCATCCATCTGGATTCACAATTAGTAGTTTCTCATATTAACCGGATCTACGCTATCCGCTGCTAGTTTTTCAGAAATTTCAATCTGATATAGGATCTTAACTGAGAGAATAACATGTACAACATATATACAACATATCAATCATGGAAACAGTAATGAAAACACACAAGAGACACAGAGTTTACTTGGGGAAAACCATAAAGGTGAAAAACCCCAACAACTTCCTCAGAGATAGATAGAGGAATGATACAACCCAAGCATAAGAGATAGGCATCTCCTAGCAGCAGCTTCTCCTCCTCCATAAGTGCGCCACTCTCCAAAGAGTGTGTGTGAGAATAGAATGATGAAATAGAGTGCCTCCCGTACTCTATTTATACTTGACTTGACTTGCCTAATAACCTTTACTAGGTCGGCCTCAACTTAACCACATAACACAATGTTGACTGGGCCGACACCCAATAGGGTGGTCTAATAACCCTTCGACCCACATGACTTATACAGGGCCGACCCCAACAAGGTGGTCTAATAACCCATCAAGTATAAGTTACGACACTTCCAATATAAATGATGACACTTCCGTATAGAGGAATAATAACATCTCTATAGGAATACAAACACTTCCGTATAGAGGAATAATACATCTCTATAGGAGTACAATAAATATATATATGAAATACATTCCGAAGTTACATATACATCAACATCCGTGACCCCATTTTGCTTCGTCTCTTCCGACGAGTTCGTCTCCTGGAAAGGTCCTTTGATTCTGTTCAATACCTGCACATTCCACGAGACATGAATACAGTTGCTGACTCGATGGCCAACTTCATTCTAGATTGGTACATTGCACACACATAACATATTCATAAAGTATAACGATAGACATAACATGTAAATTATCCATTGTATAAGAAAAACATGTAAACAAGATCCCATTAATCACCAATAGAACACAAGATGTATAAAACCACCAATAGTGTTTGTATATATATAAATTGGTACAAAGTACAAAAATGGTAGTGCTGATACAAAATTCTGAAGCATGCTAGATTTCAGTAAGCGTCATCTCTACAAAATTTGAAGCTCATAAGATTTCAGTATCTACATATATAAAACATGCTCCTAAACCCTAGGCTGCACATGGTAGCAGACTACGACCCTTGCCACTTTCTGGAGCAGCGTGCCAAAACGTATTGATACTCCGACCATCAGCTTCTAGTAGCAATGGGGTAGGTCATGGACACTCGGCTCTAGAATGTCCAAATTCATCCTCTGGAGGTTTTCCTCGACCTCCTCTACCTCCTCGAGAGCATCATGGACCACGGCGCCCACCTCCGGTACTGCCCCTCTCCGCATAGGACAAGAGACTCCAAGAGGTCGTCCCAGACCCACATCTGCAAGAAACATGTAAAAATTCATCAACACTACTCCAAAAAAATCATAAATGCATAAAATGAAAAAATACAAGTAGTTGTTCTTACCAATATCATCCCACTGTGCTCCCTCATGAAGCACCAAGTCAGGGTCTCCTCGGAATTCTGTACCATGGTATGGGTAGTCCTCCACCATGAGGATTTGCCCCTACAACCACGTGAAGAAACCTGTGCCAAAAATGATGATGGGACCCACGCCACCATGGAGATCCATCACCTCTTTCCACCTGTTCATGTGGGGATCTCATGCATCCCGGTCCTCAAGGTCCACCTGTGGGCACAAGTGTGGCACCCACTCTAGCATAAAAGACACCACCACCAAACCATAACCAAACTACTTCAGCGCCCTGCGCTGGAATTTGGTCAACTGATCACGAAGACTGGTGAGGAGCCTCTCTCACTAGTTGAACACAGTGGGAGCCATGCACTCCTCGGCGTACATCATCTGCGATTTTCTCATAAGATGAGAAGATCGGCTTCCAGCTACCTGCACAATGGTAAAGAGTACCGTCCGAAGGGCCCCGGTCCCGGACATCCTTGATGGGAATATTCCCACCAGTCATCAGCGTATGTGGAGTACACAACTTATCGATCATGTACTCTATGTAGTGATCACCACCTCATGATCCTGTCAAGGACATAGGGTTTCCTCGCTGGGATAACCCTATCAAAAAATAGATGTCCTCGACATCTATGGTCAACGTGTTCTCACCAATCTGGAAATGTTGTTGCACTGGGTCCTAGCATTGGACCAGGTATGTCAGCAAAGGGACTTGGGACCTCATCAACGACACTCGAAAATACTTGAGAAAACCAAGTTTCTCAACGCATAAATACATTGCGGATCATTTTCCTCTTATGCATCATCGAGCTCATGCTCGCGTTCCCGCCACTCAAGAACCATTGTTCTCACTCCAAACCTATCAAGAATGCCATTTTAACACTATTAGAACTTTTCCCAACCATCAAGAAAGTTTCTCTTTGGGTATTTTTTGAATTTGAGTTGGTGGTTTGCGCCGACGCAGACCGTCCTTTCAGAAAGTGCGCCGTCAGCGCAGAACACCCATTCGGCTTCTGCGTCGACGGAGATCCTGAAAGGGCGACCTACACCGGCCCGTGAGCGCAAATATCCCAAATCAACAAGCTCAAAACTTACCTAAATGAAAGAAAAAGAAAAATCTAATCCACTGAAAAGTTAAAGGGCCAAGTTAAGGGTTAACTATCACTGACGGTGTCCAAAATGGTTGATCACAGCTCCTAAAATTAGCAAAGGAAAAATGGCTCCAAATGGCACTTTACACCTCTCCAATTTGGTAAAAAACAAATAGTAATTCTTTTTACTATTTACCCCTATTTATATTGAAAAGAGCATATTCCTTTTTTAATTTATTCCATTATGGTTCATTTTGCTATAGTTGGGATCATTTATACTGAGTTAATCCTTTTGACCTAGTTTCGAAGCTTGAAGGTGAAGTTAAGTACCACATTGATCCTATTTTTCGTGGTTGTGGTCTTTTCATGCGTATTCTCAGGTATGAACAACTCATAGAGCATCTTTTTGTCATTGTTTCGTTCGTTAAATTCAATTATTAATGACACCGAGCTAACTCTTTGTTCTTTCTCGTGCTCGTAAAACAATGAGAATAAGTCACCGAGTTATATTTTACCACTTTTTCGGACTCGTTAAACTTCCATGAAAAATGAACCCCCCGGAGTCTTTTCTTTATGCTCTTTTCAGGCTCTCTAAATACAAAAATATTGCCAAGCGAACTTGATGCGTTCACATTTGTAAGAGTATTTGAATGATCATCTTCTTGGTGATAGTTTACCCCTTTTTCGAACCAGGGGGCACTACCTACAAAAAAGGAATACTCCAGCCAATCAAGAATAGAAGAGTCCTATCTCGTGTTGTTTTACCCTTTTTCAGGAGAAGAGGCTAAATTTACGAAAAAGGACCTTTGAAGTCTTCTTTATTTCTTTTAAGACTCTCTAAACATGAAATGATGTTGAGTTTACCTTCTATGGACTTGTTAAAATTCAAAATTGAAGGGCTCGTCGTGGGACGAACCCCTCTTCTCCTAGGTTCGTAAAACATTTGGGATTGGACTCGTCCATGGGATGAGCTATACCGAGCATCTGTTTACCCTCCTAAAGCTCATTAAAAAACAAGTGAGGCACTCATCAATCATGATGGGAAAAAATGAAATATTTTGTGTTACACTTTATTTGCGTGAATACATAGTCACTCTTGAAAATGGCACTTGTTTGCATTTGCATTCAGTACTTGGGTCCTCTGTTTGTCTTCGCATTATACTGATTTCATGAGTCATGTCACTCCTTTTGGTCATCCAAAGAATGCTTCCACTATCAGTCGCATTAGGAGTTGGTATCATTCTTGTCATGTCAACACTGCCAAGTCATGCCATGCCCATGTTCAAGAGATGTTCATTGCTCATCATTTGTAGTCAGTACACCTTCCATTCTATCAGTCTACCTTGAGTCAGTCTTGCACATTGCTCTACCGTCTGATCTACTCCAAACATTTTTTATCGAGTTTCGTGTCGTTAATGTGGGATTCATCATGGCCCTCCTTCGATGGATTCATCCTTGTCGACTTCAACACATCATGCAGGGATTGTATCTAGAAACCAATCAAGTACCGTGGGCCTACATGCCTCAATGGCAGGTTACCTCGCTTTCAACATGAGTTTACATCATTGACTCTTGATTGAAATATCTCATTGAGCATTCAACCTCAACTCATTTATTAACGTTTAGTGATATGTACTGTGATACCTTGGGGATCATTGACATTAATGGTGATTTCCCTTGCACTTGTTAATGGTATACATAAATGACCAGTAATCAAGTGGTTTCTACCATGTTCAACTCCAAAACATTGTAATCACATGGATAGATTCGTATCATTGCGGGTTCGTCTTGAAGACCCTGTGGAAGTCATATTATACCCAGGTTGCGATGGAGATTTTTTGAGTCATATTACATGAATCCACTTTGTATTGTTCATGGTTGTGTTATCATCTCATCATGGATCTACGATTGTGTTTAGTAGCCATGATTGTGTTTAGTCAGTCTTTACTACCATGGATCTGCAATGTATTGGTCAGCAGCCATGTTATGAGTCATGTGAGACTAGTATCTCAGAGTCAGTTGTAGTGCAGCAACATCTTCCGTCCAGCAAGTCCTTGCCATCCATCTTTCAAAGCACTTCACCGCCTTGTTTTTCCAGCTTCATGCTTTGGGGGGCATTCTGTTACACCTAAATCTCGTCATCACGAGTCCCTTGTTAACTCAATGCCTTGATCCCTGAAATTTCCATGATCAAGCAAGTCAGTTAGAGCAAGTTGATGCCCTTTGTCCACATTTCTAGTTGGGCCGACACATGTTGTCTTTGAGCAAGAAGCACCCAACTAGGGCCGGCACAGAGTGTATTCTTCCATCCTGCGTCGATGGCGAAGAGTGTCTTTGTACAACCTATGTTTTCCCTATTAGGCACAGGTTGCCCTCATGCAGCTTGCACCGGAGTTGGTTTATTTGTATAAAGGTATCTTTCGAGCGATTTCTAGAAGTTGGATGAGGTGGATCCCTATCCCTAACTCCTAGGTGAGTTGTCCTATGGTTCCCTAACCTCAAGGGAGGATCCCTTAGCCCTCTCCACATGATCCTCAACCTAATCTATCCACTTGGTCCTATAAATACAAGACCCCTCTCCATTCCAAAGGGAGGAAGTCTATAGCACTTACATGCGGGTGGAATTAGTCTAGCTTATCCCTATCCATCTCTTGGGAGGCTTACATTTCCTTTGGAGGTATTGGATTGGCTTGTTGGAGGAGGAATGCAGCGTTAAGGCTTGGGTTGTAATCATCTCTCTACTTTGTATTTACCTCTCTTTATACTATAATATAAACTCTATCCACAAATGTTATCGTGCTTGTGATGTTTGTAGTTTACTTCCTTAACTATTTACTTAGATCAGTTATTGTTTATACATGTTTTAGTGCTTGTATTGTTTCCACATGTTTTAACAGGTCTTGCAGCTAAAGATATGACAACCGTAGATCTTGGAGAAACAACAAGGAAAAATATCTATAATGTGGAAGGTAAGATGTCTAATTAATCGATATCTAACTAGATCTAGGAAAGTAGTCTTATGTTCTGTCTTATTTGTTCTAGATTTGCATTGAACTAGGGAGATCTGGCTCGCACCCGCTCGAGTAGATTGTCCAATAACAGAAGAGGAGGAGGATGAGGATGAGCACAAGGATTACGATTATGATGATGACGATGATGATGAAGACAACGACGATGATGACAATGATGATGATGATGATGATGATGATGATGATGATGATAAAAATGACAATGAAATGTCTTCTATAGCCAAGGTTGAATGGCATAAAAATGAATGATCTTCTCTTGGTTTCAAAAATAATTTATTCTCTATTGAACAAGGCCAACCACATGAAGGTGGAATCTCATATGGAATATCCCCTCCCCCTTACATATTTCTCAATTCCCCAATATCCGATATACAAAATATAAAATAATTGGAAGACACATACTAATTAGATTCAAGCATAGAAACTACCAAAAAAACAACATATAACATAGGATATAAAAAATTGCATAAAACTTATAAAAATATAATAAACCCACATATGTCAACTATTTAAAGAGAATAATTCATAAAAATTAACATATATAGCTACGTACCTCATCCAACTTAATTTCTGTAGCATTCTTTTTCTGTATATTCTTCTTCATCCAACTCAACATCTGTATCTACAACATCCAATTCAAAAACAATGTTCAAAGGATTGTCGATATCAACATGATCAATATCACTATCGGTTTCAAGAATATATTCATCGATATCATCATCAAGATCTAGTACTACATCGTCTCCTATGCATAGCTCATTTTCTCCATCTTCTTCATCTGTCGACACATCATCCTACTACGGCTGATCTGCATCATCTTGATCTTGTTCAATATCATCTTCCTCTATAGTGTAATTTATTGACCTTCCTCTTGGATCATATCTAACAACAAACAACCAATCTCTCTTACTTGGAACCTTTATGTAAAAGACCCGTTCACACTAGCTTGGAAAAACATAGCGATCGTTTTTATTTTCAAACACTGTTGTTTTAATCATCGAAAATCAGTTTGCATGCTGAATAACAGTTCTCTCCTCATCACCTCCATGCAATAGTAATCTATACCATTTGACATCGAACATAAGTAATATGAAGGAATTAAAGTCACACTTAATTATATTATCCAAATACCCATAGTGTTGATTTTCAGTTTCTCGGGGATGTCTGTCTCTACTAGAGGAAACATTTGTGACCTGGAATACTTCATTTATCCCACTATCAGAAGTTTTCCTAGTGTCATCCAACTTTTTGATACGGAATTTACGGCCATTGCACCACATATCCTTGTGGTGTTTCAACTGCAATATGTGAGACATGTAAAAAATGGATTAAAATAATATAAAATAACTGTATACAATGGGTGATTTTTCTTGCCTTGCCATCTTTCATACCATATGCTAAATCATTTTCCCTTTGTGTAACATCAACATCTCCATTACGACCAACTTCTCTAACCAATTCAGACAATTGTTTCCATGATAACCTACCACCATGATGTTCTTTACATCTGTCAATCCATACCTTCATCTAGTTGAGATTGTTTGCAATGTATAAATGTAGTGCCTCCCAATCTCGATGACCTGACTAAAAAAATCATAAATCAACAATATTAGAAATTACTTATAGCCATGGTAAATATTAATAAATGATGAAAGAATATATATTAAATGAGCATGAACATATATTAAAAAAAAGTTGCATGTATGATAAATCTACACAATTTAATTACCTCTCAGTCTCTTCATTCTTCCTTTCCCCCAACAACTGCTCCACTTCAAATTTTTTGATGGAGTTCACATCCCAAATACAATCCACTGCATGCATAGATCGCTCTGCTAACTTAGGAAGATATTGACTAATATAAACCATCGATTGATATACCATATATTCCCTCATCACAGAACCCTCTGGACATGCTCTATGTCTAACTAAAGCCTTCAATGATTTCAAGTTCCTCTCCACCATCCACATTGACCTTTTGTGGACAGGTGCACACATTTCAATCTCTGCAACTAGGTGTATGAGGTAGTGTTCTTGTGCATTGAAAAATGTTGGAGGTAGAAAATTTCGCATTTCACACATTAGCTGAGGGATTTCTCTCTTCCAATACTTTATATCATCTTGATGGATTTCTTTCAATTACAACCATCTACATATTATGATGCAAGAAAATAACATGTTTCAACAAAACATAATATATATTACAATAGAAGTAAAACAAATGTCATTAAGTACAAGAACAAATTGAAAAATTATTTTTCATATGTAATACCCCATTTTGAATGTTAGGATATATTAGCTTTTAATGAAAATATTGTATACATGTGATGTATGTTTTTCTAGAATGGAGCTCAAGGCCAAGGTCCCGCTAGTGGATGCTCGGACTTTTATTTAAAAAGAGAAAGTATTAAATATTATGTTACCCATGTGCTATTTAGCCATGGAACATTGTAAAAATGATGTAAATAAACATCATGCAATAAAATACCAAAACTGGCTATGGGAGCAACTAATGAGAATGGGCCATGTGTATCCACCAGGGAGTGGTGAGGGGGTTGTGGAATTGAACCATAGGTTTCCAAATGTCATCTTGAGAACCCATTTGACTTTCTTTGCTGACATTTAATTCCGTGTAAGAAAGTTGTTGAAGAATTTAGTCCATGGCTTCAATGGAGCATGGGCAGCCCAAAAATTCGTATGGAAGGTATGGGCTTTGTTTTTAGTGTACCACAAGTCACTCACCTAATGGGAAGGGGTTCTTCCTCATCCCCATTCCATGGTTGAAGATCCCAGCATTATTTTTCATCCATTACGAATGCCCAGCAGGGAGAAAAACCAAAAATCGCAACTTTGCAAGAACCCATGTTTTGAAGTGCCATAAACGCCCAGAATTAGTATTGGATAGTAAAATACAATGGGGGATCCATATATATGAACCTTGGGGAAAAATTGAGAGTATTAGATACCTCGAAATCCATTGGAAAACCCAGTTTTTATAGCCAAGAAACCTAGTGACGGGATTGAGTTATTTTGTTGACAAAATTGTGAGAAATCCAAGGGTGAATGTTTGAACAGAGGATTGGATTGCTTGAATTTAGCCTGAGATGTTTGTAGCTCTGTGGTTGAGCTCACTGGCTTAGCACCCTCCTATTCTTATTGCATGCTTGATAAACCCAACTGGGTGTTGGCTTAGCATAGTTGTTGAGTGAAACCATGGCTGTGAGTAAGCCCATCTAGTTCCTCCTCAGTGGATACACAACCCAGCTCGGAGGTGGTCTCTCAGCTGAAATAATACAGGATGGACAGAGAGCTATGGTTGGGTGGAACGTTGCTCTCACATAGCCAGTTGTTTGGACAACTTGATCACAAAGATAAGTGTTTCTTGAGGTTAAATCATGCTTATTCTGTGTTCTGTAATGTGTTAGTTAATGACTATTAATTGTATGTTGAATGCATGTCTTAGTATGGTTGATATGAAGCCTGCGCATAGCTTCAAGAAGGGGACGGATTCTCTGCATTAGATTCATGATTTGCTTGGGATAGATATGCTGATGCATTCTAGTTTGTGTGTGTGATAAATGTTTAAATTCCATTGTGTTTGCTTTGGTTTGAATATGCACACATGAAGTTTAATTTATTTATGAAATTAACGGCTTAAGAATGGGGCTGAGATAGTCAATAAGACCGGTATGTTGGTCATGATCCCTCCCTTGCATTGGATTAATGGGAGGGGATGTGACAGAGTGGTATCAGAGCCCATGTTGCAGCACTGCGGTTGCTTGGGCCAAACTCTGAGTTTGCAGGCGGATAGCAGAATGTTCTAACGTGGTATTGGTGAAGTTTGGGCATCATTTTGATATAGAAAAATGGCAGGATCAAATTTCTTAGATGTGGCATCAGATCACACCATTTCATAGAGCTCTCTGAGAGCTTTCCAACGGTACCAGACTTGCCTTATTTGGTTAAGGGACAAGGGAGATATAAGCCCCGCAAGCACACAGGTTGTGCATGTGGCGCACAGGTTGCGCACGGGTTGTGCATAAGTTGCACAGGTTGCACATAAGTTGCATAGGTTGCACACAGGTTGTGCACAGGTTGCGCAGGTAGCGCACAGGTTGTGCACAAGTTGCGCAGGTGGTGCATAGGTTGCGCAAGTGGTGCACAGGTTGTACACAGGTTGTGCACAGGTTGCACATAGGTTGCGCAGGTGGCGCATAGGTTGTGCACGGGTTGTGCATAGGTTGCGTACAGGTTGCTTAGGTGGCACACAGGTTGTGCACAAGTTGTGCATAGGTTGTGCACAGGTTGTGCAGGTGGCGCACAGGTTGTGCAAAGGTTGCGCGCAGGTGGTGCACAGGTTGTGTGCAGGTGGCGCACAGGTTGCGCAGGTGGCGCACAGGTTGCACGCAGGTTGCGTAGGTGGCACACAGGCTATGCATGGGTTGCGCACAGGTTATGTATGTGGTGCACAGGTTGTGCACAGGTTGCACAGGTGGTGCACAGGTTACGCACAGGTGGTGCACAGGTTGCACAGGTGGCGCACAGGTTGTGCACAGGTTACGCACGGGTTGTGCAGGTTGTGTACAGGTTGTGCACAGGTTGCAAAGGGAGTTAAAAATGAAAAGCAGTCAAACCCAGAAGTTCATAAAAGAGGAATGGTGCATCGAAACAAAGATCCACAAGTTGCTGAGTATTCCTTGTTATATGGATAAACTTCGCCCAATAGAAAAGTTCTCATGAATCTTCCTAGATTTACTTCTATAGGTGGCTGAAGTTGGCAGTTCAGGATATTTTGCAACTGTGTAAAAGTGCAGAATGTTTGGTAAAAATTGTCATTTTTTAAGTAATGTAACTTCCACACCCGAATTCGGAATGGAGCATGTGGATAGGCATTGGAAAGCTTATCCAGTAGAGAATAATGTTTCATCACCAGAATTCAAATGAGGGTGTCATACACCATAGATTTGTAGAGCATAAAAGTGTTAGTGGCTGTTTTGACAAATTGTTGTCAATATGGGCAATTTCTAGAATTGCATGCCTAGAAGTAGCAGAGACCATGAAATCGAACCAGCTATGATGTGGAAGAGGAAGATCATGCAAAGATGAGGGATTGTGATCCGGATTTTATGAGCAGAACGAAATGAATACAGATTATTATCAGATGCTTAACACAAAATAACAGAGTTACAGTACAACTGGTTTTCTATTCAATAAGGAAATAAGCTAAAACTGTAAAATGCAGCGGAAAACAAGCTTGCTGGAATGGTGGCGACTTATCTGTGGGAAGAGATGTGACGACTGCGCTCATTCGGAATAAGATGGTTACAATGAGGCTCTGAAGGCCTTTTACAATAATTAGGAATGTCAAAAACCCTAGACATCCAAAAACCTAACCCTAGGAGATGAAGCGCCAAAAGTCATGTGGGCCTCGTTTGGGTAAGTTAGTACATCAACTTCCCGGGGTCGTAACTCTTGAATATGATCTCCGTTTGGGGCGTACAATAGATTGTTGGAAAGATCTATTCAATGAATACAAAAAAGGTCAGTAAATCTCGAGTTCGACACGCAAAATTGGCAAGCGCGCAATACTCATATTTTCCCGAGAATTCGACGCCGAAAAAACGTCGTTTAGGGCCTCAAAATGGCTCCGGAAGTTCATGACCCGAAAAACTACTAAAAATAGTATATTACCAAAATTGCCAAAAAACTGTTTTGAGCCAGTTGGAAAGGTGGGTGGCCACCGATATCCACCTGGATCAATCCTCCCTCCTTAGGAAACAATGGTCTCCATTGTGTTGAGTTCCCCCATCAGATGAGGAAATTTCTGCTAAATTTGGCCCCGGGTGAGCCTCTTGCCCTGGTGCAGGAGCTACCCTGCTTTGACAACTCGATAAAGTTGGATCCTTTGATTTCGAGTGCCCTTGATCTGTGTGTCTGCAATATGATCATTGGATGCCTATTGCAAGAAATTAGGATTGAGCTCTGTTGGTGTCAACTACTCTGCTATCTCTGAGGTGTCTAATAATGGTGGGAAATATGGCCGAAGGAGAGTCATGTTGAAGACTGGATGCAGACCAAGGAAGGGGGGAATGTTGAGATCAAAAGAATTGTCACCCACTGCCTTGGTGATGGTGTATGGCCCATAACGGAGTGGGAGAAGCTTCCGATGGGGCCCTGTAAGGCGTTCTTTCTGCAAATGCAACCAAACTTTGTCGCCCACCTGAAACTTATGTGGCACCCAATGTTGATCATGGCGCTGGTTGTACTTGGAATTAGATTTCTGTAGAATATCCTGAACCTGTTGGCAGATATGCTGGATCCGTTCAATGAACCAGGTGGCTTTGTCAGTTTCTGAGGGCGAGTCGGTCGAGGTGGTTGCCAGGGGAAGTGCAACATCCATGGGTCCCAATGGTTGGAATCCCAACCCCACCTAAAAGAGGTTGTGGCAAGTTGAATTGTGCAGGGCTCGATTATAGCTATGCTGGACATAGCAAAGACTCTCATCCCATGTGCGGGGGTGTGCTGAATTGTACATGTGCATGATATGTATGACCATCCGGTTGACGGCCTCGGATTGGCTGTCTGTCTGGGGGTGGAAGGTAGTGGATTTGGTGAGCTTGGTATCTAGCAGTGACCAGAGGCTCGACCAGAATGAGTTGAGGAATCGACTAGCACGGTTTGAGACAATGGTCTGAGGGATCCCAAAATGCACCCAGAATCGTTCAAAGAAGAGCTTGGCAGTGGCTTCTGTTGTGATGTTCTTCTTGCAGGCAGCTAGAATCACCATCTTGGAAAAGCGATCAACAACCACAAAAACACAGTCGTTCCCCCTCTTGGTGGAAGGGAGGATCGACATGTAGTCCATTGAGATGGATTCCCATGGCCTGTCAGGAGTAGGAAGAGGGGTTTACATGCCCTGTTTCTTAGTGGTCAGTTTGGAAATAGCGCAAGCGGTGCAGGACCTGATATACTTGCTGACATCCTATTGAAATTTTGGCTAGTAGAAATGTTTCTGCAACACTACCACTTCCTTTTCGATGCCAAAGTGTCCTGCCACCCGACTGTAGTGGGATTCCCAAATCAGCTTCGCGCGCTCGCTTGATGCAATGCAGAGATGGCCCAAATGACACAACAACCTGTCCTGAAGATGGAAATTAGCGACCACTGAGTTGGTTCCCAACATTTGGTAGCTGGTGGAGAAATCAGGGTCTGTCTCGTAGAGGTGGGGCCATCCAGAGGTCTCGTGGCCGCAAGAGTCTAGCATTGTGGTGAGTGCCGCGACTAGAGGTCGACTGAGGCAGTTAGAAACTCGGTTGGTACTCCCTATTTTATATTTGATGTTGAGGTGGAACTGCTATAAGTATGTTGACCAATTCTAATGGCGGTCATTCTGCAACTTTCCTTGGGTCTGCATGAACTGTAGTGGCTTGTGATCAGTGTGGATGACTGTCTCCTTCCCAAGAATGTAATGTCTCCACTGGCAGCAGGATTTCACAATGGAGTACATTTCTTTGTCATAAGTAGGGTACTTACAAACAACATCTTATAGTGTCTCACTATGATATGCCACAGGGTGGCCGTGTTGCATGAGAACGACGCCCACAGCATAATCTGAAGTATCTGTCTCGATCTCAAAGGGATGTTGCAGGTTCGGTAATGAGAGTACCGACGATGAGCACAAACAATTCTTCACGTCATAGAAGGCTTGTTGTTGGGGCAGGCCCCATACAAATTTTTCCTTACCACCACCCCTGGTTACTTGGCCGAGGGCCTATGCGATATGAGAGAATCCCAGCACGAACCGACAATAGAAATTGGTGAGGTCCAAGAAGCTCCAAAGTTTAGTGAGTGTGGTTGGGGATGGACAATCACGGATGACCTGTATCTTAGCTGGATCCACATGCACACCATGTTGATCAACGATGTAGCCTAAGTAATGGACCTTGTCCATGCCGAAGGAGCATTTTTCCAAGTTTGCATATAGTTTGTGTTGCCGCAGGGTGTGCAGAACCTGTTGAATATGCTGCAAGTGTTCCGCCCAAGTCTTGCTGTAGACGGGGATGTCATCCATGTACACCACTACAAAATTATTGGTGAAAGGTCGTAGGATATCGTCCATCATCCTCATAAAAGTCTCTGGAGCATTTTTCAAACCAAAGGGCATGACCAGCCATTCAAAAAGACCTTCTTTTGACTTGAAGGTAGTCTTCCATACATCTGTCTGTTCTATTGGGACCTGATGGTAACCGGACTTCAGATCAATCTTATTGAAGTATTTGGCCCCCGTGAGCTAATCAAGGAGGTCGTCGATTCGGGGAATCGGGTACCGGTTGTGGACTGTGATTTTATTCAGGGCCCAGTAATCAATGTAGAGTCGCCAGGTCCCATCTTTCTTCTGCACCAGCACGATTGGGCTCCCACAAGGTGATGAGGTGGGATAGATATTCCCCTTGTGGAGCAATTCTTGGATCTGCCTCTTGATCTCCTCATTTTCCAACAAAGAGCATAGATAGACGGGCCCATTGGGTAGTAGTACGCCTAGGATCAGATCAATGGGATGCTTGACCTCGCAGTGCAGAGGTACCCCGGTAGGAGAGGAGAAGATATCTGAGTATTCTTCCACCACCTTATCCACTTGCTTCCATTGCATGGAGAGATCGGTCAAGGAGGCCCTGTATGTGGCCACGATCTTTCTCTCACTCTGAGAGCAAATCACGAAGAAGACAAATTTCCTAGTCTGAGAGATGACCTTCCTGCATTGCTTGGCAGAGATCAAGGAAATAGCACTAGGAGGGACTGCCTCGGGTATCCTGTACAATTTCCTGTTCAAAGAAATAATAGCACTACGAGGCCTAGACTCATATATAGCATGACATCTCCATAAATAACATTGGCCCAAAAGAACATCTGAAACTTCGAGAGGAGAAACATCACACAATACCTCTTCCTTGAAGGGCTTGATGCCGTACAACACTCAACACTGTTGGCTGATGCGGAGATCGCTTCCTTTGCGGAGCCATCCAATGGTGTAGGGTTGTGGGTGCAACATTGTCGGAAGGGCCAAGCACTTGATGACCTCTGCTGAGATGAGGTTCTTCTGGCTACCACTATCAATCATGAAGTGCAGAGGGGTACCTTTTACCCACATCTGTGAATGGAAGAGGCATTCTCCTTCTTCCAGCTCATCTGGTTCATCAGGCTGGAGCTTGGTGGTAGCAATGGTGGCATTGGGTTCCATGTCAATGATCTGTATTCCCCTTTCTGGTTCAGACTCAGAGTCAGAATCTGCATCTGATTCAGATGCTTTTACTTCGGCCACTAGCAACTGCTTTGAGCGACAGTCAGCAGTGTTATGCCAAGGGCTCTTATGGAAGTCGCACCACTTCCCTGTATCTTTCTTTGTCTTTCCGGTGTCCCTCTTTGCTTGTGGCTTGGACTGGTTGTCCTGATACTGTCCATCTTTGCTATGTCCTTTATTCTGTGGGTTAGGGCCGCCCTTTCCTGTCTTTTGCTGTGAGGGGTTCCCAGGCCCAAATTGCTGCGCCTTTTGTTTGAGCTTCTGCTCGATTTTGACGGCATATCAGTAGGCCGCACCTAAGGAAGAGATGTCCAGAAATTCCATTTCAGTCTGGATGTATCTATGCAGACCACCGCAATACTTGAGCACCAGATGTCACTCCGAATCTTTGATTCCCAGCTTGGTGCGCAAGGTGTGGAAGATATTTGTGAACTATGGCACTGCTTGGTCTCTTTCTTGTCGCAGTGTGGTCCATTTGGTATACAAGTCATCATAACTTCCAACAGGGTAGTATTGTTCCTTAATGGCATCCTTGAAGGATTCCCAGGTGGCCGTCACTGAAAATAATGAGGGTTCCTCTGTGTCCTTTTGTTCGCAGAAAGTTTCCCACCAATATTTGACACGGGGAACGACTTTGAGGAGCGCAAAAGTAATCTTTTCTCTATTTGAGAAGTTATGGACAGAAAAATACCCTTCTAGTAGATTCAACCACTTATATACAGCATCTGCGTCTATCTGACCTTCAAATATAGGAATATCGAAGTTGATTTGTACCTTGAAGGGGGCAGCGCCTCCAATCGAGGAAGATGCGTCGCTTGTTGGTAGTCGCCGAAGGATTTGCACGAAACCATCCATCATCTCATTCCTCTGTTGCGTGAGGGATTCCTCAAGCAACATTTTTAAAGGATCTCCTGTCTCGTCATCTTTCTTTTCTCCTGCCATGAGAGGTCGCTTGGGCGTTCGAGAGCTTTTGTCCTCAAGAGAAACAAGCTCGAGACCCAATTCTTTGTACCCTGACCTCGTTGGGGACATGCATTAAGACGACAAGGATCAGACCGCTCTGATACCACTGATCCGGATTTTATGAGCAGAACTAAATGAATACAGATTATTATCAGATGCTTAACACAAAATAATAGAGTTACAGTAAAATTGGTTTTCTATTCAATAAGGAAATAAGCTAAAACTGTAAAATGTAGCGGAAAACAAGCTTGCTGGAATGGTGGCGGCTTATCTCTGGGAAGAGATGTGACGGCTGCGCTCATTCGGAACAAGATGGTTACAATGAGGCTCTGAAGGACTTTTACAATAATCAGGAATGTCAAAAATCCTAGACATCCAAAAACCTAACCCTAGGAGACGAAGCGCCAAAAGTCATGTGGGCCTTGTTTGGGTAAGTTAGTACATCAACTTCCCAGGGTCTTAACTCTTGCATACGATCTCCATTTGGGGCGTAAAATAGCTCGTTGGAAAGATCTATTCAATGATTACAAAAAGGGTCATCAAATCTTGAGTCCGACATGCAAAAATGGTAGGCGCGCAAGACCCATATTTTCTCGAGAATTCGACGCCGAAAAAACGTTGTTTAGGGCCTCAAAATGGCTCCGGAAGTTCAGGACCCGAAAAACTGCTAAAAATAGTATATTACTGAAATTGCCAAAAAATTGTTTTGAGACAATTGGAAAGGTGGGAAGCCACCGATATCCACCTGGATCAGATTGAAAAGGGAGAATTCCTTAACCCCTATCTTGCTAACTGTATTTATATTTTATAAGCTTTATGTACATAAAATTATGGCATGGGAATTCTGAAAATGCAAGAGATTAGACGAGTGGCATAAATATGCACTGGTTGGAATATTAATAAACATTGCATAGTGCATGAGAAAATTTTTGTGCACACATATGATATTACATATTAGTAAAAGTAGTGAGGTTCTACATATGCATTGAAACATTAATGGTAAATATTGTGGTTGATAATCACTATTGGTGTTGGTTTTGGTTGTAGGACCAAAGACAACAGAAGCATGGCTAAAGATGTTGATGATGTTGTTGCATGAGGCCAAAAACCTTATGAAGAAAAGGTTAGGGTAGAAAATCCATGATCAAGAGGTTGGTGGAAGAATTCTGTAATCCTCTGCAAGAGACCAACGGATCAGGTAACATCAAAGGTGTAAATGGAAGCCATGCAGGTAATGGTTTACTTATGATGATTGCATAAGTGTTGAAAGAGGATTGGGTAAGAATCCCTTGAACCATATTTAATAATCATAAAATGGTATGCATTTAGAGTTGAAATGCATTCATGTGAATGCCATACTACCATAGTGTGGTGGAGCATGGAGTGGTGAAGGAAAGAAGCCTCATACCATGTGACTGTTTAGAAATTTAGATTGCATTCATATAAAATATATCGTGCCATGTGTATGTTGGTTAGGAGCTTAATAATCAAAGCAAGTGAGGACTGGTGGTCCTGATTATGGTAATGCATGCTATATGAGGTGGTCATGTTTCGGCCATAATATGTTTGAATGCATAATATTCATGAACCAATGCAAGGTAGCATTGAGTGAATATGCATTAAGAAATTTTATAAATCTTGTGGTTATGCCTTGAATGAATGCACTTGAAAATATCGTGTAAACATTGTAGATGTGCATGCATGTGTGTGGATGCACATGTTGTGATGCATTGTGCGAATGCATGGTTGTGATGTGTATGATTCATTGCAATTAGATAATAGATGAAATGATAAATTGTCGAAAATTATGAGATCATTTCATGAGCTGCTATGAATGCAGAATAGTAAGTGCATGAAGAGGGCAGTCATGATTGATGGGCTATCGGAATACTCTGTAGAAGGATAGAGTTGTATAAATCATAGGACTGAGAAATGATGAGTATCTAAAAGTTTCATTTAAATTGCATGAATGATGTGACTGTACCTTGCAATTTTAGTATGATAATGATGCATGTGAAGTAAATGAGTTTTGGTGATATTGATATGTTAACAGCTCGAAGTGTTTGAATTATGGAATGTTATAATTCTAAAAATGCTTCAGTGACTATTGCAGCAATGAAATATTATATGCATGGATACTTACAAGTGTTTCGCTGGTTGAAGTTTCTGATTACAAGTAGATTGTTCAAGGCATGGCAATAAGGGTAAGACCATGATGAACGCTGGAATCTACCATGTGAAAGAGCCAAACCTCATGAGAAGGATCTCATGAATGTGAAATAGTTTATGTGCAGAACAAATTGTCAATTCAGATTTGTAAATCTCAGAATTGGAATTTTGCTAATAAATGACTAATGACTATTTGGATTATATAAAATGTGTCAGGAGGACATGTTGTAAGTGGATGCTCATGTATGGCAGCGGGCGTAAGACCATGATGGGAAGAGTGGTGTCACTTACAGGAGCCAAACAATATGAGGCTGACCTTATGGTTGAAACAAATCAATTTCTGTAGGAGACAGAACTGTAAATTCATATTGAATTTAATTATTAGTGCCATTGATTGGTTATGAAACAATCAGGTCTGAATTTTAATGTTAAATGTTGTTGATTGCTTGGCTATTTAATAAGTGTGCCAGGAAGACACATTGCAGTAAGACCAAGAGAGAGGGCCTGCAGAAGCCAAACTTCATGGGAAGGGATTCCATGATTTGGAAATGGGTTTCGGGTGAAACGCCATTAGACATTATTAATGTCTCATCCACACTGCATGATTGGTGAACAACATGAGTGATATGGTGAATACTATGTCAGGAGGACATATGAGGGTTATGGAATATAAAAGGAGTTGGGATGGAAAACTGAGGGACTGTCAACTCAGAGAAGGAGCCCCCATTCCTCATTAGTGAAGAGAAATTACATCTGCAAAATGGACAAGTGTTCTGTAAACCCATATATATATATATATATATATATATATATATATATATATATGGGCATCTCTAATTGTTAGAATTACTACGAAGAGCATATTCCATTTGTTTATATTATTTAGATTGCTTGAAGTATGATTAGGACCTACATAGTTCATATCAGTGAGGAGTGCACACCTTTCTAGTGCTGGGTTATGTTAGGGATGCCAATATTGACTACACCCTAAGGGAATGGACGCATTCCTAGTGTTTCAATGTTGGATAGTGAATGTTATGAAATATGTTTACAGTTTTAGAGTAGCAATACTGATGAGCTTGCTTATCCATATTGTGTTGTCAACTTTTACATATGCAAATTGGTGTTGCACATTAAAGGGAAAAGTGAAGAAAAGGGTACTCAAGAGGACTGTATGAGCAGTGGTAACCTTTGTGTAGTGTGAGTGGGTATCATGGGGCCATGATAGCCTGCAATTAAGAAATTCACCTAAAGAGTTCCTAAAGGGAAACACTGGTTTGCACAAGAGAAGGAGTGCCATCCTTGTGTGGGTGAAGAATTGTTATGCGCATGAAGGGTTGTGACACGCGTGAAAGGCTAATGAAAGCCTTAGGCAGAGTAGTATAGCCTTGACCTATAATGGTCGGTGGTGCAGTTTCCTTCCATTGGTTAATGACCCAGACGGATGTGCTGGCTCGGCAATGGAGAGGGCCAACCAGGTATGGGATTGGTTGGGAACCACCAAATGCTTGGTAAATCTAGTCAGCATGAAGGTGTACTGGTAGGCATTAATTATTTGATGTTGTGGAGAAGCCTGCGCGCTGTCCAAACATCCCAGTTCGCAGGAGGATCCCAAGGCTTGTAAAGTAAAAGCAAGACCCTGTGGACCAAAGAAGAAATGTCCAATAAAGATAAGTATTCATTTTCATTTAATTCTTGTTTGGAATAATGAAGATTTCAGGTATAAGTCTTCTAACAGCTAAGCTGATACACTATTGTTTCTTGTTGGAAACCTTGGTCATTGCAGGAAAGCAAGGACCCTGAAGGAACTATAAATTGCTTGGTAAATCTAGAGAGTAATTGGTTGGGCGCTATAAATTGCTTGGTAAATTCAGAGAGTAATTGGTTGGGCACTATAAATTGCTTGGTAAATCCAGAGTGACGGGTTGAGCATTGACTATTTGATATTGTGGAGCAGCTTGCGCGCTGGCCGAACATCCAAGACTATTTGATGTTGTGGAGTAGGCTGTGTGTTGGCCGAACATCCAAGACTATTTGATGTTGTGGAGCAGCATGCACGCTGGCCGAACATCCAAGACTATCTGATGTTGTGGAGCAGCCTACGCGCTAGCCGAACATCCAGGTCCATAGGCGATCCAAGGCTTGTAAAAAAAAGAAGGAGCATATGGAATAAAGTGAAGACATCCAATACAGATAAGTATTTGGTTATCTTCTAGCTACTTACTTATTTAATATGAATATACATGTGTATATGATTTGGTTATGATTTCATAAACTCTTGTTTAAAGATAAACCCTATGAAAATAAACTAAACATGTGAATTGATTCAATGTTTGAGTGTAGGTATTGTTGGAAGCAAGGACTATGAAGGCATCCTAGGGATGCATGTGGAAATGTAGCTATCCTAAAGAGATTAGCATGAATAGTAATGAAAGATGGTGCTAGTGGGACTATGTGGGTCCTACCAGCCAAGAGTTGTAGAAAAACCATGTGGAGAGACTCCATGGTTGAGAGTTCTGAAATAGACCATAGACACTAAGTGTCATAGCCAAGAAGGGTAAGTCAAGCAATCACGTTAAAGTGAAAGAGGCTAGGAGCATGAAAACCATAGTGGTGGTGTGGGTTCCAGAATGGAACATGACAAGCGGAGAAAAACTCTTACTACTCTCTCTTTCTTTTTTTTATTGATGCATTTATAAAAACAAAAAATTGTTGAATGCATGTATGGTTGAAAGTAGAGTGTGCTTATTTGCTTGAAATAAATTGTGAATGCTGAAGTAATTAATTCCCTGTGAAAGAATGGACATGAATGAGTTCATGTGCATGTTGGGAAAGCATGAAAAGTATGAAAGTCTCATGGATGAAGCATGGACTACCCATGTCAATTGGACAATTAATTGACTGATTTTAATGTTTATGTTATGCTTGGCCTAACAAAATTACAATGATGCATTTCACAGGTGAGAAATTGAAGTAATTTATTACAATTGTTGCAAAGCAAGTTCTACTTGTGAGCAAAGTCAGAACTAGCTGTGCATAGTGACCATGGCAGCATACCATAGGCTGTTGGAATTGGCTGAAAGTATTCTTCAAACAATTTCCAAGACCCAAGAAAATCTTGGAGAGATGCTCAAGATATAGAAGAAGCAGAATGAGATGAACCACAAGGTTTTGCAGGACTCTAGTTGTTTGCAAAGGGGGGTAAAAAGCATTCTGGAAGCAATCAATAAGGGAAAGGAAAGTGGCAGGGTAATTTTTAAGGGCGAAATTTTGCCAATTGGCTATTTTTCGGGCTTTTTTTCAAAAAATAAATTCGCTATTTGGTCATTTTTAGTCTCTACTATCGCCTATATTTACATAAAATCCATTTTTTTGTCATAATATTCGCCAAAATTTACATATTTCAAGAGTAAATTGTATGTTTCATATTTAGTATTCGCCTACCTATCTATATACATGTGTTTTTCAATCCAAAATAATCACCTAGGACACTATACTTAAGTATAATATTAGAGTCCTTAAAAAATACCCTGGAAAGTGGATCAATGATGATGCAGTCGTCCAGTCAGTCCATTAAGAAACATTCCAGGCATGAAGACTCAAAGGAGATTGAGCAGGTAAAGATGAAGTAGCCAGTGAAATGTTGGAAATGTGGAGGGCATCATTGCCTCCGCAACTTCCCAACAAGGGAACATCAAGAGGGTAGCAGCCATAAATTTTTTCAACTTGTGGATGAGCTGAAAGGTCAGAACCAACAGGAGCAGTTTGTGGAAGCCAAGGGACTTGGTCCTGAAAGTTCAAAGTAAAGGATAGAACGCAGGGCAGAGCTCCAATTTTTTTTGAAAATTTTGGACGTGAAAATTGTATATGTATTCCTACGTATTGGAACACCGAGGACAGTGTTATTCTGCGGGGGAGGGGATTGTAATACCCCATTTTGAACCTTAGGATATATTAGATTTTAATGTAAATACTGTATACATGTGATGTATGTTTTCCTAGCATGGAGCTCAAGGCCAAGGACCCGCTAGTGGATGCCCAGAATTTTATTTAAAAAGGGAAAGTATTAGATATTATGTTACCCATGTGCTATTTAGCCATGCAACATTGTAAAAATGATGTAAATAAACATCATGCAATAAAATACCAAAACTAGCAATGGGAGCAACTAATGAGAAGGGGCCATGTGTATCCACTAGGGAGTAGTGAGGGGGTTGTGGGATTGAACCATAGGTTTCCAAATGTCATCTTGAGAACCCATTTGACTTTCTTTGCTGACATTTAATTCTGTGTAAGAAAGTTGTTGAAGAATTCAGTCCATGGCTTCAATGGAGCATGGGCAGCCCAAAAATTCATATGGAAGGTATGGGCTCTATTTTTCTTGTACCACAAGTCACTCTACCTCATGGGAAGGGGTTCTTCCTCATCTCCATTCCATGGTTGAAGATCCCAACATCAGTTTTCATCCATTACGAATGCCCAGCAGGGAGAAAAACCAGAAATCGCAACTTTGCAAGAATCCACGTTTTGAAGTGCCATAAACGCCCAGAATTGGTATTGGGTAGTAAAATCCAATGGGGGATCCATATATATGAACCTTGGGGAAAAATTGAGAGTATTAGATACCCCAAAATCCATTGGAAAACCCATTTTTTATAGCCAATAAACCCAATGACGGGATTGAGTTATTTTGTTCAGAAAATTGTGAGAAATCCAAGGGTGAATGTTTGAAAAGAGGATTGGATTGCTTGAATTTAACCTGATATGTCTGTAGCTATGTGGTTGAGCTCACTGGTTTAGCACCCTCCTCCTCTTCTTATTGCATGCTTGATAAACCCAACTCGATGTTGGCTTAGCATAGTTGTTGAGTGAAACCATGGCTGTGAGTGAGCCCATCTAGTTCCTCCTTAGTCGATACACAACCCAACTCAGGGGTGGTCTCTCAGCTGAAAGAATACAGGCTGGACAGAGACCTATGGTTGGGTGGAACGTTGCTCTCACATAGCCAGTTGTTTGGACAACTTGATCACAAAGATAATTGTTTCTTGAGGTTAAATCATGTTTATTCTGTGTTATGTAATGTGTTAGTTAATGACTGTTAATTGTACGTTGAATGCATGTCTTAGTATGGTTGATATGAAACCTGCTCATAGCGTGAAGAAGGGGACAAATTCTTTGCGTTAGATTCATCATTTGCTTGGGATAGATATGCTGATGCATTCGAGTTTGTGTGTGTGATAATATGTTTAAATTCTGCTATGTTTGCTTTAGTTTGAATATGCACATATGAAGTTTAATTTAATTATGAAATTGATGGCTTAAGAATGGGGCTGATATAGTCAATAAGCCCGATACGTTGGTCATGCTCCATCCCTTTCATTGGATTGATGGGAGCGAACATGACATCATATAAATTAGTCACCTCTATAACTTACCTCATGTATTTTCCAATATCATATATAATATGTGTTTGACATTGTTGTCAAAGTCGTCTGGGAGAGATAGAGGTAGAACATATTGTAAGAATAAAAAAAAATGTTATTTGTTTCAAAATAGAAAAAAATTAAAAAAAAAATACGAAAAGGTAAATATGCCAAAAATATAAATATGAATACAAAAATTATTACCTTAATGAATGTATGCCATTCATGGGTTTCAACCCCACCAAATTCACCTTTCTTGGTTAAGATATTATTTATGTTTGAAGAAAAACCCGTGGGAAGTTTAATACTTTGAATGACCTCTTGTACATCATTGCTTTGTTGTCCTGTTAATAACCATGGAAGTTTATTTCGGTCTCCATCGCTATTTGATCAAATCACACTTCACATTGCATGATTGGATTCCTCAATGTTAGTACAAATTTTGTCAATTTTTCCATTATCCCTCTTGCCATCTATGATTCACCATAATGTTTCTGTCACATTCTTCCCAATATGCATCATATAAAACAAATGGACAATTTTTAGCTACTCATAGTAGGGAAACCTCGTGAATTGAGTGGGATAACATTTCATTCCTCGTGGAAACCCATTATTTCTACCTTCACGACGATGACATTGATGAAGCATAAAAAAATGATAACAATAATTACCAAACACAATAAATAAATTTAATACTTAAAATATAATTTCAAAATCAAAACAATATTACATATACAATACATAAACAAATTGTGTACCTTGACATTTTCTGTTATACTCCAACCTCCATAGCCGAGGTGTCATTCTTCATGGTTTTCATCTAGTCTCTTCTTTCCCATTGAAAATGTTTTTCAGTAGTACGAAACCTATGGGACTTCGACAGGAAGTGCCTATACTCATCAAACACCATCTTTCCTAAATATTTTGAATAATGATACTTCATCTTAGGACCACAAATTGGACATGCAAATTTACCCTTTGTTTGAATACCTACAACATATGGATTAATGTCATTATACGATGGATTATTAAAAAACATGCATGATATCTTCAAAATAATTAAGAAGTATTAAAGTGAAAGGATACGTTAATACATACCACAAATATGTGTTAGTCCGGGGGCATCATGAATTGTCCATACGAGAACTCCATAGAATTGAAATCTCTTTTTCCCAATTGGTTTACAAATGTCATACATAGTTATACCATTCATAATTTTATTATCTAATCGATAAGAGGCTTGATATATACATTCATATATTTAACTTGGTACTTTCCTAATTGTTTGAAATTACACATAATTACTACCATGATATGTATATATAAGTAAATAAATAAATAAACTATAGTATGCAAAAAACAAGACAAATGAAAATGTCACATTCGAAAAATTAATATAGACAAATACCTGGAACAATCATTGTCAGCATTATGTGCTCCCTCTTTATTGACATCCAAGGAGGAATGTTATTGTTGATAACAAAAATAGGCCACACTGATTAAATATATCTAAGATCTCTGAATGGATTAACACTGTCATATGCCAATGAAAGCCTAATATTACGAGGTTCATCTTTAAAATATGGCCATTTTCCCTCAATTTCCCTAAATGCATATCCATCTGCAGGCATTCGAATAACACCATCTCCACTTCTATTATGCGCATGGTAATCCATAAACTGTGCAATGCTTTTGCACCTAAACAGTTGCTGCAAATATGGAATTGTGGGAATATGACGAAGTACCATTTGAGGAACCATTTTTGTTACTTGATCGGTTTAATATCTACTAATATGAAATTTCGGGAATTCATTTTTCGACGCATGTAGTCCATAATATATAATATGATCATTAGGACATGCATCTATACTTTGATACTCCATTCCAATGTCTTTCATAACGGCAAGTAAATCTTGATATGTGCGAGGTAAAATATGTGACGATGGTAACACAAATTCACCTAACAATCTACATCATAAAATTTAACTAGTTAATGAAAATAATATTAATCGTAAATATTACATTCTTATTTAACACATTAATTAAAGTTAAAAAAATGCGAAAAAGTTCAACCTTTATGTATATATGATGAAACATATTACATACCTTAGGATATTTGTCATACAAGTGTTTGGAAAACGATTCATAACCTTTAAGTTCATCAGAAGCAATGTAGCGGAGAGAATATTTTCTCTTGACACTTTATAAAGCTGTTTATTTTCATTTTCCATCAAAGGTTCATCATAAATACCATCACTGTCCCCATCCTCATCTAGTTGACCGAACAAGTCTTGGATCATTTCATTTGTCCCATCATATTCAACTATGTTATGGTCATCGTCTACTTCCATGGGATCATTAACTTGATCTTCATTATTCACTTCATGTTCCTTAACTTGTACAACATCATTTCTACTACTACTTGGGGCATTCTGCAAAAAGTTAGAGGGAAAATCTAACTTTATAATTACAAGCAATCATGCAAAATTAGTGCATGTATAAAAAATACTAAAACAATATAAAATTTTACAAATACAATCAATATTAAGAAATATAATGAATATATATATATATATATAGAGAGAGAGAGAGATTACCATGGGACGATATTCCTTCAATCCCCCATCCATGTGACCATATTTCCTACAACGTTTTCTAGTTGTTGTTATTAAAATTCTCATGGGACGTCTCATAAAAAAACTATTGCAAGGGGAAAAACATCTACTGTCACCCTTTTCACCCTATTCATCTCTTTCCCTACCTCTAATATTTTCTGACATTCTTCCCCAAAAAAGTGTAGTGATGATTATAAAAAAGATCCATGTTTTGCTTGACAATAAGAGCTTATATCCTTTCCGAACCGCCGTTCATATAGACAAATTGTTGCACCAACCATAAATGCGAGTGTATTTATAAATTTTAAACCATCAATATTCCAACTAAAGTTGACCAATTTAACTTTGAATTCCTTAAACCGTGGCAAACCATTTGGAAAGGGAACAACTACTTTTGTGTACATTGCTCTTGCGACAGAATGGGTTATGAAGTTGCAACAATGACGAACTCTTATGTCATCGCTATTGCGACAGTATGATATTCAGATTCACGACACTGACAACAAAGGATAATCCATCGCAATATCGACGATATCGAGGAGGTCAAAAAAAAATTTCTCTTGAATTTTCCGACATCCGTCGGAACCCTATAATCGGAATTTGGTTCTAATGTATTAATGGAACATAGGACACAAATCCTAGAACTAAATTTTTTAGTGAGTAGTGCTGTCACCCCTAGGAATTTCCATGGCTGATCAACTCTTAGACATGCATAACCCCACTAATCCAAGCAACAGGGGACAATCTTCCCACTTTGACTTGCTTTACCTATCACTTGACACCTGTGTTAGAGGTGATTTCCCAACAAGTACTTCATGCTACTAATGAATTTTAGAACTCTTTAATTGTTCCTAGTATCAGTATTATGTGACCTTAGAGAAATTAACTCCCAACACCTATTAGGTGAGTTTCTATGAAAGAAAAATCTGACATTCTTTCCAATGCTTCTGCTTTACAAAAAATAGCATTTCCAAAAAAATTTCCAAAGAAGAAAACTAAGTTCAACTAAAGATCTTCAAATGCACGGGCACTCATTCACACTCTTTAATATGAAAAATGGAGCACTCTTCAAGCCACAAAATCAACTCTTTTAAATGCAAATGTAATCATTCAAATGCAAATCTTTTGAATGGAAATCCTTTATACACGAATGCAAACTTTCAAAATGTAGATTTTCCAAATGGAAATGCAATTGTACTATATTTTGTTTCGAAAACCAAATACAACTTTTGAACTAAACGTTTTACTTTTTAATTGAAAATGAAACTTTTAAACAAGAACAAAACTAATGAAAGCAATAAAACAAGCGAGATATGCTTATCGCTATAGTGAAAATAGCCTCTAAGCTCTATAACTTCTGGCCAACAACACAATCCAAACTGAGAATAAACAAGGTATTCACCCCACCCTTAAACTCCAACAAGCTTCTCGATTTACTAAGTGACAAGGTTACTTTAAGCCAATTCTGCTAAATAAGGAGAGCAACCAAAAAACAAAAACAATGAGATTATGTTCTGTACTTTCACACTCAAGGCTTTATAAAAAACTTGAGACAAAATGAAAAGGTAACAAAACACTCAATAGTTGCAAATTTTGTGAAATTTTGACTCAAAATTGGACTAAACAAACTCAAACACCACCCAAAATCTTCCAGGAAGACCAAAAAGGATCCTACACTACTCAGACATTCCAACCAAAGCATAACTTTTTAGAGAAAATAGGGTAGTACTGAGAAATTCTCTCAAAAATAGGGCATTCGCTTCTATATAGAAGGTTTCCTATGTAACATTCATGCATGTCTAGTGTATTAGGCATGAATACACCCTACCATTCAAATACACCCTTTCATTGAACGTGTAATGACACTTTTAAGTGTCGCCTTTGAACTGTCGTCATAGGCAGAGAAGTGTCGACTTGATCTATAACATCCTATATTTTCCATTGCTTAGTTCTAGGAACAATGTCAAGGAATTTTATAAAATTAATGAAACAACATATAAGATCATTTTAATGTCTCTATAATACTCATCAATAGTTGTAAGGGTAGTGTTATCTCCCAAAATAGCATAGTCAATTTTATTTTTCTACATGATAGGAGGTCTTCATAAATTTTGTTCATCGTATTCATTGATGGTCCTTTCTTCAGTTATTTTTAAGTATGTAATAAAAGTTTGAAACATTTTTAGAGCTTGTTCTCTCTTCAAAAAGGAAAAGCAGGTTTCGGTGGCTTAGGCGGACCTGACGATGGTTCATTAGCTACAGAAACCCCAGCTTTTGGCAACTTATAGTATGGAAGACAAAACTCTTCAAGCTACTGAAAGGAAAGGGACGTGTCATGTATCGTGGAACAGTTTTCGGTGGTTTAAGCGGTTACGATAGTTGTTCATTAGCCACGAAAAAGCAAGTTTCTGGCAGCTTACAGTTCAAAAGCAAAATTGTTCAAAACCACCGAAAGCGCAGAGAAGGGAAGAATGGCACCATTTTTGCACAGATCCAAGTTTTATCATTCTAAAGGGCATAAGGATGGTTTCTATGTGAATTTTATAATCAATAGGATCTGTTTCAATGTGCTGTTTCAGTTTTGAAGGTGCCAGCAAGATGGAAATAATGAAGAAATGTGGCCTTTTTTACTGTCTCGAGTCATCATTTTCAAATAATGATTCTAAGTGTCTGGAAGATCATTTTGTGAAACGGGAAGAGGTTTGTGTTCCTAACACATCATAGAACAATAGCCTCTCTCAATTTTACTACAGGTGTCACATAGTGGGAGATTCGAATCCATCTCTGAGCCCCTTTTTTAGTAGTTTGGCCAAATTAATGGCGTTTTTACTGTGCAGAGTCATCATTTTAAAATGATGATTCTGAGCGATTGGAGAATCATTCTACGAAACAGCCAGAAAATTTTGTGCCTAACACATCATAGAAAAATAACCTCTCTCATTATTCCTACAGGTGTCACATATTGGGAGAATCGAATCCATCTCTAAGCCCTAATTTTCGGATCTCAATATTTTCCTGTTTGACACCTGTTTTTGAAATGCAGATCTCGGGAAAATGAAAACGAATTTTAAAGAAATGAGAGAGGTTTTTGCTCAAAATAAACCAATCCAAAAAAAAATCTTTCAGTTTATACATAGGTGTCATAGGTTTCGAGAACCAAATCCATCTCTGAGCCCCAGTTTTCAGCAGTTTGGCTCAATTTTTGTGGTAAGCGATGGCCTATCAGTCCTCCAGTTGGCATTTTCGACCTGAGTCATCAGCCTTTGGAGGCTTGCTACAGCTATTGAAGACTATGAGGATATGAATATTTGAGATAAGGAGTTTGACCATGTAAATGGGATCTTTTCCTATTTTCCATATATCAGTTTTCGCCTTTCTATTTTAAGTAAATTTGATCCAGATTTCTAGGATCTGGATAACTGTTTATAAAGGCTATAAATCCGAGAGCATTTGATGAAATGAGGATCTATTTTTGGAGATTAACACTTATATTTTGTCTTTCATACTTCTCATAATATATTAGCCTTCAAGCTTCTTTTGCCTTTAATGTTCAGTTTCACTTATCATCTTTCTCTGCTTGTATTTTGAATGATTGTCTCATTTCATTAAAGCTTAATTTGGTGCCTGAAAATTGTCATCTTTTCACTTCACCAATTGATTAGGCTGTACAAGTATCATCCTATTATGACATTGAACATTCATATGCACTATCTGTATATGTTGATTTTGATGTTATGAGAATTGCCCACCCTTATATCTTATTCAAAATTCCTGAACAGAGATTGCTAAAAGCCTTGTCAATTGATATATTATGCATGTTCTTGACTGAGTAAAATCTGTGTTAGTCATCTGACTTTATCACAATTAAGAAATCACTAGAGTTACCATGCATCTTCAATTTCCAACCTAGAAGAGTTTCCTGGAGAGATAAAAAAATGGCGTCGCTGACGGGGAGAGGAGATTGAAGCTCAACTTCCCTGGGAGACGACATAGATCCAAATTTGATGATAGACAAAGTCTGAACACTATTTTGGTTGTAATCATCTATCTGGTGACTCCATGAAGGATGGATTTAGTGGCGACTCCACAATATTCATATGTCAAAAGCATTTGCTGTTCTTTTGGCTCGGAGGTTTGCACCTCTCAACTTCTCTTCAGTTCCTGGTTTCCCACATCCAGTACCTGATATGTCAGAATGGGGATATTTTCTGCCTGTTTTCGAAGAAAGCAAAGAAGACAATCTTGCATAACACCTCCTCAAGTTTCATGAATGCATGGACCTATTAGATTTGCAGCATGAAGATGTTCATGTTTTCATTGTATGGTGATGCACGTCAGTCATATTTTTCTTTACCTCCTTCCATCATTTCATCATTGAAGTATTTTCACAAAGCATCCACTGAACACTACAAAAGGTATTTTTCAGATGAGTTTGCATTTGGTAATTGCTGTGATGAATATGAATTACATTATAAGGTTGAAGGTGTAAATAGAGATGGATCTCTCCCTCACAATATGCAGTAGCCCTTCAATTATCTTCAATACGATGTACTTTCCCATCAACATGAACTAGAAAGGGATAATAAAGGATCTGAAGGTTCTTCTATTAACGTTATTTCTGAATTTCATCAATTTGAAGAATATGCTGAAATAGGAAACACTTCTTTTTTTGATAGATATATTAATAATCTTCGGGATGTTAATAAAAATATAGATGCTTTTGAAATTGTATCAAATGCATATGCTAACTTGGGGTGTCAAGAATATTTGCAGACCAAGGGAAGTTACAGTTATCATGAGAAACAGGATTTTCAGGAATCATCTAATCTTCAATTAGAACATCAGGAGGGCTCTCTTTCTCCTTATGAACATGTCAGTTCAAATTTAGATGAGAAAGGTGATTATGATGAGGAACCAGCTGATATTTTTCCAAATCTGTTTCAAGATCCAATTGCTAATAATTTCATGCAAGAATCTTCATCCCTGTCATTAGAATTTTATCATGATGTTCTTATATTTGACAAATACAGTGATGAAGAAGAGGATTTTAAGTTTTGTGAAGATTTATCCCCTTCTGGAATTTCATTTAGTTCCACTTTTCAACAAAAGGGAGACCATAAATTTTTTCATGATACATATTTTCAGACTCATCTTTCTTTTGATCATTACCAAGACAGTGATGCAAAAGATCCAGAACATATATCTTCTTTTTTCTCAGAATTTGTCAGCTGTAATAGACCAGCACATCAGAGTGATGAATCTAAGTCACAGGAACATGGTAGAGGAGAAGACATATATGAGCAGTCGAAGGTTTTGAGACATTATGATTGTGATCTTGGTTTCAAAGATCCATTTGTAGCCTTACTAAAGTCTTATCCTTCAGGCTCTATTTAGTTTTCATATTTTATCATGTCACTTACATTTGACAGAAAATGTGATTTCCTGAAAGAATTTTTATGGTCACTGTTATGCTTTTATTATTATCTTATAATCGGTGGCAGAAAAGGAATTCTTTCAGACAAGAAGTTACTTGAATGGTTGTTATGGAAGTTTTCCTTTAATTGAATGATTCTGAGCAACTAGAGAATCATTCTGTGAAACGGGAGGAGGTTTTTGTGCCTAACACATCAGAGAACAATAACCTTTCTCAGTATTCCTACAAGTGTCACATATTGGGAGAATCGAATCTATCTCTGAGCCCTAATTTTTGGATCTCGGGATTTTCCTGTTTGACACTTGCTTTTGAAATGCAGATCTCGGGAAAATGAAAACAAATTTTAAACAACTGAGAGAGGTTTTTTCTCAAAATAAAACAATACACAAAAACCTCTTTCGGTTTATAAACAGGTTTCATAGGTTTCGAGAACCAAATCCATCTCTGAGGCCCAGTTTTCAGCAGTTTGGCTCAATTTTTGTGGTATGAGATGGCTTGTCAGTCCTCCAGTTGGCATTTTTGACCTGATTCATCAGCCTTTGGAGGCTTGCTGTAGCTATTGAAGACTATGAGGATATGAAGATTTGAGATAAGGAGTTTGACCGTGTAAATACGATCTTTTCCTATTTTCCATATATCAGTTTTCGACTTTCTATTTTAAGTAAATTTGATCCATATTTCTAGGATCTGGATAATTGTTTGTAAAGGCTATAAAGCCAAGAGCATTTGATGAAATGAGGATCGATTTTTGGAGATTAACACTTATATTGTGTCTTTCATACTTCTCATAATATATTATCCTTCAAGCTTCTTTTTCCTTTAATGTTCAGTTTCACTTATCATCTTTTTGTGCTTATATTTTGAATGACTGTCTCATTTCATTAAAGCTTAATTTGGTGCCTGAAAATTGTCATCTTTTCACTTCACCAGTTGATTAGGCTGTACAAGTATCATCCTATTATGACATTGACCATTCATATGCACTGTCTGTATATGTTTCTGTTGATGTTATGAGAATTTCCCACCCTTATATCTTATTCAAAATTTCTGAACAAAGATTGCTAAAAGCCTTGTCAATTGATATATTATGCATATTCTTGACTGAGTAAAATCTGTGTTAGTCATCTGACTTGATCACAACTAAGAAATCACTAGAGTTACCAGGCATCTTCAATTTGCAACCTAGAAGAGTTTCCTGGAGAGCTAACAGGTAGAAAGGTGATCAGTTGCAACATGTTGAATCTATTGGAATCAATTTAATATTGAGAGGGGGGTGAATCGGTATTAGTGCAGTTATCAACAATTCTTATCTTCTTAAATAGATTAGACTTTACTTAATTCTTATCTTCGGTTATGCATTAATAAATAAAACATTCATCCATAAATTCATCAAGACAAAGAACATAAAACATAATAATTTTGACGTGGAAACCCAACAGGAGAAAACCACGGAATGCTTCTATATAATGAGAAAGAATACATTCAAGGAAGCACCAACTTCCTGTATTTACCAATACCAACTGGAAGGAGGCACTGACCCCCTGGTTTTACAGGCTCTTACCTGAAGGAAGCACCGAATCCATGTGTTTATCTAACACCAACTGGAAGGAGGCTACAACCCCCTTTCTCCTTTCCCCGTCCTACTACCCAAATATCCAAAATGTGATTCTGACTTACTGAAATTCAACTCCGCTCACTCGTATGATCTTCTGAAGATAATTTTGTTGTGCGCTACTTTCGTATGTAGTCGATTCTCTGTCACTGAGTACATACATCACTTGACTTCTCCTCAATTCACACTTCTTTTGATGTCTTACTTCATGTACTGCGTGCTCGCTGATACTGTAGTCTGCGATGAGTTAAGCTCTATGATTCTATTATAGTGCTACTGCTTTCACCAACTGATACTGTGCTTTTAATTGACAGTTTGTTGCTCTAAGATACTGCATTAGTAACAGATGGAATTGCACACTTACTGATGGATCTGTTATGTATAAGTGACACAGTCTTTTAGAAAATATGTGACTTGCTATGCATCAATAGATTCGTCCTTTCAGTTTAACACACTTGTCTCAAATCATCTTCATCATGATGCGATCGCTGGATCCTCCTACTGATCTATTCTCAAACATCAGATGGACCTCTCAACTTCACACACTTTCACTTATGCTTATATGCATCAGTTAGACATATTGGCATCATATGAAATACTTCAGTTTTGTCTCTGCGCTTTCATCTTTACAACATCTGTGACTATCGGCATGCTGTGATTAATATGGTCATTCAAAACATCAAGCACTTACGCATACTTCAATGCTTCTTCCTTTCAATACTTGTGCATCTGTCACATATCTACAACATCAGTTCTACATTTTGTTGCATGTGTGCTCTTGGATCCTCGCTAGATCATTCTGTTTTTTCCTTGAGCCCTTGATGCCCCAAATATCAAACTACAACAAACACTTGAAGCTCTTATACTCTCATCATCAAGATTACTTCAAATATCTAACTTGCATATCTATTTATACAAGTCCTACACAGATTGTATTTCCACAAGTTGGTCGTGGCATCCCTTCTTCCATATTTCATGGATTGTACTTTTTCCATGTGTCATCTTCTTCACTATTGATGTGTCATCCTTTGTGTGTCTTGTGCCTTCATGGTCCAAAACTTAGTGGGACTTTACACCTTGGTGGTGTACTCTTGCACTCTTGATGTACCATCACTTGAGTTATGTGTCCATACTTGCTTTTCAACTTGGTGTATCTTCAACCTTCACTATACCATCCCTTGTGGGTAATGCGCCCTTGATATGTTCTATGCATACTCCAACTTCTTCTTGGTGGGACTTTGACCCATTCCTTCTCATCACTTGTGGGACTTGAGCACCTGATGTTCTGTTCGCTGTGGAATTCATTCATAGACTAACTTCAACCGATGTACCCTTCTTGGATCTTGCGCGCATTCCACTAATTGAAAGCATCTTCTGATTGGCTAAACTTGCGCGCTTTGAGGAATGTCCAACCATTTGTTGTTTCTTACTTCTTGTGCACTTCCGAACTTTAACCAAGCCATGCTTGCACATACCAAATACTTCTTTCAACATGCTTGCACACTTGTATTATTTTCTCAACCAACTCCTTGGCTACTTGTGTACATGTACCATTGTCCAACCAATATTTTGACTACTACCATGAAAGTGTATGACATGGTGGACTTGACCTCTGCGCAAGTACTACTTGAAGTAGGATACATTCCATGATGTACCTTTATTATGTACTTCTTCACACTGATCATGAATGTTGTATCCTTGTTATGTACTTCTTCAAACTGGATCTCCATGAAGTATTCTTGGGCACATATCTTCAGAATGGATGAAACTTCTAGATATACTTCTTCACACTAGCATCCATGTCCTTCACCATTTTGCGCAGACACTTCTTCAAAGTGGTTTCCATACACTTCTTCAAACTACTGTAGGAATGTTGTATCCACTTTGACATCAGTTGACATCAATGAATCAAACTGAATCAGCTGACATCCTCTTTGACATTAGTTGACATCAATGACAACCAAATTTCAATAGAATCCTAATCTCAACTTGCCCTTTAGACCTTTTATTATTATCCTTAAGCCATTGATTAATTTTTATTTTTGAGAATCAAACCAAATAATTATGCCAAATGGGAGATGATATTTATATTTTTATAATTGAATGGGTTATCCTATCTTTCATATTTTAAAATAGGGACAATTAATATTTTAACACATTTTAGGGAAACTTTCCTCGACAACTTCAATAAAAAGATGTTTAATATGAGGCACCAAAATCAGACTCCCAAGCTTTAAGATATTAACTTGGTATCTTTTAATGTCTTTAGCTATGCCATTAGCAAGGTGCTTAATGCTATATTTTATATCCTTGATTGAAAAACCTTAGTGCAATTATGAGTGGCCTAGATGTCCTCACGGACTTGAGGGGAAACATAATGTTTTTAAGGTAGAGTTCCAATACATGATTCTTTATATTTTCTTATTCTTTATATTTTATAAGAATGTGTTTTCCCAAATTATTTTAGGTTATTTTTAATATAAGTCAATAAGTATCCCTTAATTCATGGATAAATATTGTTGATTTTCCTCTTTTTATTAAAATCTTATAATATTTATTACTAGCTCTATAATCTCATTAGATGTGCTTCTAGGAGCTCTTCTTGTGATTTTAGGTACCATTTCATTGTCATTTTCTTTGGAGATATTCTTGAAATTCCTTAGGTACCCATTGTTTCACCAAATGTTGATACCTTAGTGGCACCTCGATGTCTCCTATGCTCTCATCATCGTAGGAGCATGATCCTCCTTCAGCAAGAAAAATTCCATACGTCTACATAATTTTCTTTTGACCTTTTCACCTATCGTCGTTCTTCTCCTATCATATCTACTAGATGCAGACGCATTTCCCTCAATTTGTCTCGATATTCCCTCACTCAATGAAGAAAGATATGATAGGTACCTATTTGATTCTCCCTTTAGTCGATCAAATCAGATATATAGTTAGCTAAAATTCAAATAAGAGCATATCAATGACATATAATTCAACATCAAGAAATGTAATATTGTGTGTATCCTTTGACTTTTCAACTTCAGTACTCTAGGTCTTATTAAACCCATACACCTTTAAAAAATGCAATTAATCTTACATGTTGATTTAATTAGTCTTTGGAATTGATGAATAATTGGATCCATGCCCTCTCAAGGTATGTTTTCTAGATGTGTTCCATACAATAATGATGAGTTTTTATCATCACCATATAAGGAAGGTCCAAACTGGATGATATTGAAATGGAAGAAAAATAGAGGTAGGCATATCAATGAAGTGGAAGGTGATATCAATGAACTACTATTTCCCCGCCTATTGGGGATTTAAATGACTTGAACATGCATATTTTTAAAAAAATGGAACAATAGAAACTCAATATTTTTAAGTAAAAAGAACAAAAAATGACGCTAAAATGTAGAGAGACCTAGTCGAAGGTAAAAAATGAGAACAAGAAATTCATCCCCAAACTTTCTTCCCAATGAAAGAACAATTGGAGAAATATGATAGATCATGAGAAAAGTCTTACAAGGACTTGTCAGAGCTCTTCATTTAAAATTTTTAGAAAATGTATGAGGAATGTCCCTAACAAAAGATAATAGACATTATTAAGGTGGACTCATTTGTTCACAATATAGTGTCAGAAGAGGAAAATAGAGCCATGTTTGACAAGATTAGTTCAAATGGGAGTCTTACAAGAATTTGGTCTTTCGAAAGGGATAAAACCACTTATACTATGAAACGAGAACTCGACACAGTTCTCGTTTTTCTCTCTCCTAATTTTAGTAGCTATTTTTACCCCCGTTTAAAAAATGGTTGATGCCAGTATCACACATTTTCATTTTGAGACATTTTTTGGGGCCTTTGAATTATCTCTGTTGTAAAATATTTTTAATTTCTATTTTCAAGTGTTTTTTTTGAAATTTAACAAAATAACATATATTTTTAAGCAATTTATAATGAAAAAAATATACATTTTACGATTTTTTCTATAAAATAAGACATTTTTATGTACAAAATAAGGCATTTTTATTGACGAAATTGTAAATAATTCCAGAAAATAAAGACATTTAAAACCATTTTCAATGAATTTTCAGAGAATTTTTCTCTAAAAATGATCATATTTCATATTAGTTATCGAAAAGTGACAAATCACATAAAGTCGAGAAAAAATATACAAATTATTTGTAAAAAACATATTAAAAACATTATATTTAGAAATTTTATTTCTAAAATAAAGTCTGAAAGTCAAAACATTACTAACATATCTGATCAAAAAATTGTCAAAATTAACATTTTCTTCAAAACATGAAACTATTCAATAATATCATGCATGCCAAATTCTTCATCGACATTGGAATTTTCTGGAGCTTGAATTTCCTCAGGGACATCAATGTCCTCTTCCATTGCGTCTTCTATGTCTGCAAGATCCCCAAAGTGCTCCTTTCCAAACACCCCTCCTAACAGGGGTTGGGGCTCTTTTGACATCTTTGCCACAAGTGTTTCACTAAACTCTCCTTTCTTCAAACCAACTTCTTGCAGTTCATCTGGAAGAACTTGAATAGCCTTAATTATTTGTTTTATGTAATTGCATTGAAGTGGATCATTATCAATCGATATGCAATTTCTTCCTTTCTGTAAGGAGCATGCTATTGTTGTACCTAATCACCAAAAACAAAATTAAAGTTAAGTGAAATATAAAGAAGCATACTTTAAAACAATAAAATAATGAAGGATAAAACACACAATAAAACTTGATATATTATTTCATATGTAATATGAGAAAGTTTACCTCAACAGAACAAATCTAAGACCCAATCTCCTTCTCTTGAAAATGTATCTATGAGATAATTAATCAATGCTTGTGGCTTTTGATAGATGTTTACAGTCACTCCTTTCAAATCCCTTTCTTCATATGTTAATTTTTTTACCACGGCATTATAACTCAATATCTGACTATGTTTTCCTCCTCTCTTTTCATTGATTAAAAGAGGTTCATAAGCATCCTCCTGTGTACAAGTTGCAACATGTATGCTTTCAGCATCACTCAGGAATGGATCGCTGCCTAAGCTACGAACATTAGGCTTTTGCCTGTAACAAAAATATAAAACAATTAATTAACTTATCAATAAATATAATTGATTTATAAATTCAAAATTTTGATAATATAGTGCAAATATATTACCAATGAAGTTGCTTCCTTTTTTTTCCTTTACCCTTAAAGGCTGTCAACAAGCCCCCTAATTGTGTGTCTGAATGGAAACAACAAATCTCCATAGTGGTGATGTTGTGACATCTACAAATCCCGAAACCACTTTACTGAATGATTGGTAAGTATAAGGCTCACAATCATAAGTAGTGTTTCGGATATTGTATCCATGAGGGATATCTGCAATCACTAGTGCGTACTCCTTTTTAGGAACAAGATTTGCAATGTCTGCACAGTCACCTAAAATGACTCTATATTGCATAGTGTCAAGCCCATTCCAAATATAATGATCAAGTGTATCATCAAGTTCAACATTTGCAAGACATTGTCTCCTTTGTCGTTCTATTTTGGCTCTTTGGATATGGATTTTGAAGGACTCCGGTACTCTAGCTCGACCCCTCTTTGGCATCTTCAAATGAAAATGATCTCTATAAGTAATAAAATAGAAATGAATTGAATTAGAAAATAAATAAAATAGGATGTATCATAGATCAACATACCTTCTTGAATGCAACAAAAAATTGTTGTAAACTTTCTATCGAGCTTGAGTCTGGATAGTTTCCTTTGACATCATCCCAACTCTTCTCACTCAACATTTTAACCATCTCCTCTTGTATTTTCATGTAGAACTTGTGACTAGACAATGAAACAATAAATGATGTTTACAATCATATATAATAATATAATAGAATACCTAGAACATAACAAAAATGTTAAACTAATGCTCAACTTACTTCTCAAGTTCACTGCACATTTCCTCCATGGATAATTCACCTGAATTTACCCGTGATAGTATTGTAGCTATTAATGTTTCATCCTTCACACCTTGCATTGTTCTCCAAGGTGTAATAGTCATGTCTTCTGGCAGATTCTTGACGTCAGGACCTGCCTTACCACCGCTCCATGGAACAACTCTACCTTTTTTCACTTTTTGGTTTTTTATGCCAATATTATCCCACAAGCTAAATATGTCATCAATCAAATCCCATGTTTTCCCAACTCTGAATGCCAACTGGAAATAGGCATCTACATCCCTGAATGCATCACTTCCTCTGGAACTTTTTGGTAGCATAATATCATCTTTAATAGGGAGACCTATTTCCATACAACATTGTCTCCGAAAACTTGCATCAACTCTAGATTTTTCCCCACCACATATTTGCACAAATTCACTGTGTATAAATCTCACCCTTTGAACAAATGTTATTGTCAACCTATATTCACTATCTGTGTTATGATCCCATGCCAACAACTTTGCTTCAACATCTGTTAAACCAGCATAAATGATGCATTTAACTGTTTCAAAAATAGGGTTATTGGGATATTCTTGCATCAACTCTCTTCTTGCCTCTGCAGAATGATTCCCTCCAAGAACATAATATTTGTAATGAAAACATCTTGTTTCATCAAATTCGAACAACTTCCAGGTCAACAAGGACTAGGTAGTCAGCAACATGTGCATAGGGATTGTGCCTCATCAATGCTTTCAAGTTGTGAATATGCAAGTGATGTGTTTTTCTAATTCTAAAGTGGTCTTTCCCTTCTGTGGGTTTATAAAGTTGATTCACATTCAACTCAAATGTATGTCCATTGTTAACCAACTTATCCCTCCGCAATCGATCTCGAATGGCATTTTGTGTTGTCTTGACAATTCCATCCTCTAAATCAGCACCTGGAGTAATGATTTCCCTACTGCCACCAGAATTTTCACTCTCAGATTCAGTAATAACATTGGTTTCAGCAACAACAGATCTCCTCCTTTTTTGATTTGAAGGGGTTCCTCCTAAATCTACAATGCCTTCAACAGCAATCGAGGCACTATCAACCATATTTCTTTTATGAGATTGTTTGCTACTCTTACTAGCAGGAGTAACAAGCTCATTTACAACAATTTCATCATGTTCAGTTCGGCGAGATGAAGATTTAAATATAACCCTTCTAGGTACATGATTTGATTGTCGGATGCTCTTTCCTCTTTCTGCTTGTACTTCTTCAGTTTGAACATTTAACACTTGTTTTTTCTTCCTTGCTTCTAGTCCCTTTTGAATAGCAACAGTAATGACATCCATAGGATTGGCCTTTGTATAATAAATTCCTTTCAACTTTTTTGAAATCGAAATGGAAAAATCCTGCAAAATAAAAACATTATCGTATTAAATCTATTACATTGTGATATCCAAGATATAACAAAACCAGTTTAAGAATAATATCAATATTCAAACTTACAATCCCGCTTTCAATTTCATCCACGACCCCTTGACAAAAATCTGTGAAATTTTCTTGAACATTATATTTTGCAATCTTCAAAGCATATCGGATTTTTGCAAAGGTCTTGGCTTGTTTCACCTGTGCATAAACAATATCTGTACCCGGCACTACACATATATCTCTCAGCAATCCCAATAGATTGTAATCTGCTTGAATATATGGATCTACAGAACAAAATAAGAGAATGCTTTCTAGTTTTCCATGATTTTTTTCCTTCAGATGCCAATGATACTCTGTTCTATCTTCTTCTATTGCATGTTTCCATTCTCTGCATTCTTCATTCTTAATTCTTCAAAGCTAAGAACTCTCTCTTGAGTCTCAACATTCTCAGATGCCTCAACTGTTTTTTTTTATGCAATGATTGCCGCTCTTGATCTAGAAACATTTATAGATATCCGCCTTGATGCCATTGTACCTATATCCAAAATGTAGAATTTTAAAATAAATCAACAAAAATTTATAATCTAAACAAAATCAACATCAATATTCACTATAAACTGTATTTGAAAAACGTTTTAAGAAATTTAAAAATATTCTTATCTTCATAATCGTTGTTTTTTACGTTTTGAAATTTAAAAAAAAAAATGTAAACCCACACCCTACCCCTCTAACGAGCATAATAATTAATTTTAAAATAAAAATTACACCTACCCCTACCACATAAATATATAATAAAAAATTTAAAAAAGAAATTTAAAACTAACCTCCTACCCCCTAACCCCTTAACAACATAATAAAATATTTAAAAACAAATTAAAAATAACCCTCCCACCTAGCAATATAATACATAAGATTTAAAAAAGATTAAAACCAACCCCACTAATAAAAATTAAAAAAAAACAATATAAAAAAAAAAATTAAAAAGACAATACAATAAAAACTAAAAACCAAATATTTACACTACCAAAAAAAATTTTGATTTAATTAAAAAAAATAAAAATATAACTCCACCTCCTCCCGGGCCACCCGCTTGGGCGCCAAAATGCAGCCCTCACGGCCGCCTTTTGGCGCCCAAGCGGGCGGAGGTCCGCTGCTTGGGCGCCAAAGGGCGGCCCTCACGGCCGCCCTCGATGCCCAACATCGAGGGCCGCCGTGAGGGCCGCCCTTTGGCGCCCAAGCGAGCGGAGGTCCGCCGCTTGGGCACCAAAGTGCGTCCCTCACGGCCGCCCTCTATGCTCGGCATCGAGGGCGGCCGTGAGGGCCGCCCTTTGGCACCCAAGCGGCAGAGGTCCGCCGCTTGGGCACCAAAGGGTGGCCCTCATGGCCGCCCTGGATGCCCGGCATCGAGGGCCACCCTTTGGCGCCCAAGCGGCGAACCTCTGCTCGCTTGGGCGCCAAAGGGCGGCCCTCACGGCGGCCTCCCTTTGGCGCCCAAGCGAGCAGACCTCTGCTCACTTGGGTGCCAAAGGGCGGCCCTCATGGCCGCCCTCGATGCCCGACATCGAGGGCTTCCGTGAGGGCCTCCCTTTGGCGCCCAAGCAGCGGACCTCCGCCTGCTTGGGCGCCAAAGGGCAGCCCTCACGGCCGCCCTCGATGCCCGGCATCGAGGGCCGCCCTTTGGTGCCCAATCGGGGTGCCCGGGAGGAGGGGGAAGGTGGGGGTTTTTTTTAAAATAAATTTAATTAATTTTTAATATTCTTTAGGTTGTGGAGAGGTGGGGTTGATGATAAAAAAAAATTTAGAACATGGGCGGAGGGTAAAAAAAAAAATAAGGAAGGGGGCATGGGTAGGTTTGGTAAAAAAAAAATAGTTTCTATTTTAAACCCAAAACGAATATTCTTAGAATAAGGGGCAAGCCTTGTGGAATAAGGAGCAAGCCTTGCCTCGATTAATAATACATGAATTTAAAAAAAAAAACGTTTAAAAAAATATAAAACTAACCCGGAAAGTGGTAGAGCCTCCTCTGTTGAATGTGCTAGAAGTTCCTCTTTGCAATCTTCCCGTTCTTCCTGAAAACCTTCGTGAATTGCTCCAAAGACTAAACAATCCTGTATTAATAAGATAGATTAGGTTTAATTTTACCATTCTTAAGAATGTTAAAAAAACAAAAATGTAAAAGAATAAAGAAGTCATGGACTCATCTAAAGAAAATTCCAATGTTAATGAAGAAATGTACAGTTCATCTAGCCAAGATACTGGCAGTGCAAGCAATGTAATCAAGCATGTTATTCGAGAACTTCCTAGTTATGAAGATTTTGAAGACACTAGTAATGAAGAGAAAGAATGTGATGATGATGAAGAGGTTCCTCCAAGTGGGGATCTTAAAGACAACAAACAATATGATGACAATTTTCCTCCTAGCGAGGATTTTCAAGGCACCAACGATGATTTTCCTTCAAGCAAAGATTTTCCTCCCAGCAAGGATTTTTGTGGGATTGATGATGATATTCGTCCCAGTGAGGATTTTAATGGGGCGGATGATGATTATGGTGAGGAAGAAGACATCAATAATGGTGAAAATGATTTTCCTCAAAGCGAGGATTTCAATGGAAGAAATGATGACTTTCCTCCAAGCGAGGATTTGAATGTCATAGATGACGAGTTTCCTCCAAGCGAGGATTTCAATGGAACGGATGATGAGTTTCCTCCAAGCGAGGATTTCAATGGAACGGATGATGAGTTTCCTCCAAGTGAGGATTTCAATGGCACCAATGATGAGTTTCCTCCAAGCGAGGATTTCAATGGAACAAATGATGAGTTTCCTCCAAGCGAGGATTTCAATGGCACCGATGATGAGTTACCTCCAAGCGAGGATTTCAATGGCACCGATAATGACTTACCTCCAAGCGAGGATTTCAATGGCAACGATGGTGACTATCATCCAAGCGAGGATTTCAATGGCACTGATGATGATTTTCCTCCGAGTGAAGATTTCAATGGAACCGATGATGATTTCTCTCTGAGCGAGGATTTCAATGGCACCGATGATCATTCTGTTGATGATGAAGACAGTGATTCTCCTTTCAGTGAAGAATTTAGTGGCACAAATAATGTTGATGGTCACATTGATCTGGCAGCAAGTGATCATGACAATAATTTTCATAATGAATTTGGTGATGAAATTTTCAATGAGGGGGGTCATATGCATCACAATGAAAACAATCATCCTGATGAGGATGTTGTTGCAGACATAATGGTCCAGGAGATCCAGCGACAGAATCCAATGCAGAGCAGGATTAAGTGTAGGACTAGACCTTTTTATGTCAGTCCAAAGCATTCCAGTTATACAAGGTCTAGGAAAGAATTGCTCACAAGTCCAAGTTCCATTACTCATTTGATTTCGAGTGAGTGTTGCCACAAAAGTTGTTTGAAAAGTTTAGGCTACAATTATGTCTTGGAGAGAAGGAAGATGTATCTTTCAATGAACAAAAGCATGCAAAATTCATATTTAGTGGGGTGCATGATTTCTACCAGGACAGGCTATGATTATCGCGTTGGAAGAATTATGCTTTGTAGAAAGGCATTCAAACGGATTCACTCAATTGGTAATCTTCGATTATCAAGAATCCAAACAAGACTAGAAAAGGATCCTACATTTTACACTAACGATTATCAGGGACGAATCACTGGGCCATCAACACACATTGCAATATCATGGATGCATGATTTCTTTTCCAAGCATGGAGAGAGTATGCCAAATAGAGAAACAATACACATTCCAGATAATTTCACAAGGCAGGAAATCTACAACTTATACAAGGATTATGTTCAAGGTGGTCAAGGAAATGACAGCTTCATCAGATATGCATATTTCACAAGAGTATGGAAAAAGAAGTTCAACAACGTCTGCATTCCAAAGAGGTCAAGGATGGGGGTCTGCAGTACATGTGCTTCTCTTAAAGAAAGAAGGGATAGATCAGAGGGGATAGAAAGAGGTATGTTTACAAAACAAAAAAAAACAAATAGATAAATGTCAATTATTGAATCTAGCTAACAATATTTTTTTGTTATGTTGTTTGTAGATTCCATAATCAATGCACTGCAAGAACATCGCAATCAACAATCAAATGAATGGAAAAAATTGTACAAACATCGCAAGAAGTGTTACGATGCTCCATATAAGTATATGGGTTTGATAATTGATGGCATGGATCAGAAAAAAACACTCTTGCCACATTTTGTCTGTGTGCCAAAGAATTTAAAGGAGGAGAATTTTATTCAATTTCACTTGGTTGGGTGTATGGTTTTTAATGGTGAAATGATTCCAAGGGTTTACTTTATAGCTCCAAATATTCACAATGATGCAAATTTGACCATCATCATAATTCACCATGTCATTACTCATTGGCCTGGTGATCTTCCAGAAGTTCTATATCTACAATTGGACAACACAAGCCGGGAAAACAAAAACCAGGTCGTGTTTGGTTATCTATGCATGCTTGTGGAATTGGGAATTTTTAAGAAGGTAAAAGTTGGGTTCCTTCTTGTTGGGAATACACATGATCATATTGATCAAATGTTCAGCCATTTTGCAAGGACATTGAGGAGGAAGAAAGTCGGGAGCCTGCCATCGTTGATTGAAATTATATGGAAAGCATACCATCCAAAGCCTACTGTACAGAAATTGGAAGAAACTGTTGACATGCGAAGATTTCTGTTTGGATCTCATGGTGAGGAAAGGTGCATTGAAAAACTTAATGACATTAGCTTTCAACATCAATTTCGTATAAAAAAGATTGATGGAAAAACAATATTGTGGGGCAAGAAGTACTCAACTAGCACAGAATGGGGGCCTTCATCAGGTTTGGCATTTTTGAAATTCATCCCAAGTCGTCAAATGTATGCTTCAAATTTATTGTTATTGCAATCATCTACAGAGATTCATAATGCAAGGCGACATAGTAGAGATGTTGATTCTTCTCAATGCTTGGAAGAAATCAAAAAGTCTATTGAAGATACATATGAGTACCTTGATGTTGCTGATTCCGTTTGGTGGGAGTCTTTTTTCATGGAGTAGAGTGACATAATTTCAAACTCTACAAATGGAGATATATTTTTGAAGACTCCATTTGCTTGGCCACAAATTTTATCAAATGAAAATGAGGTAACAAATGTTGAACCTCGAGCTGTTGATTTTTCTCAAGTAGAGGAAAGAGAAATGTATATTGGCTCTAGAAGATCATCCACAAAGCGTCGGTACAAGATATCAAGGAGGGTTGCATGATTGCAGTTTTGGCTACAGATGATCCATGTCAATATCCATTTTGGATTGCAAAAGCTATGAAGGTCAATAAAGAAAATGAAGAAGTAGTATCAGTAGAAGTACATTGGTAGGAAACAGATACACACCCATTTGATGGTGTGTACAAGGCAGAGATGGTGGTTGAGAAAAAGGTTTGCAGAAAGAGAAACAGAAAGGGTCAAAAAATAAATCGTCGCCGCATTGAAATCTTGAAATTAGAGGAAGTTGATATACTTGTTTATGATTTCAAGTTGACAAAGAAAGACACTCTCCGCTCCAAGACTATAGGGATTATCAAGAGGTTGCTGCCACAGCCAGAAGTTGCAAGATGGGAGTCTGTTAAACCAAGCCGTAGATCCCGAAGGAATATGACATCTGAAATGATGGGCATAGATGTAGACTCAGATGGTGCGCCCATTGATAATAGAGAAGAGTATGGGTCATCTACATCTTCATCAAGTCCTTCATCTGCAAAAAATGTAGATTCTGATGGGGTGTCAGAATCCATGGATGAATTTGAAGAAGCAGTGTAGATACTTTTTATTAGTATGATTTTTGTAATTGAAACTCTACAGGAGTTTTTGATGATGGGGTGTCATAATCCATGGATGAATTTGAAGAGGCAGTTAGATGCTTTTTACTAGTATGATTTTTGTAATTGAAACTCTAGAGGAGTTTTTGAATATTTATATGAACCATTTGTTCTTGTATGGTCTAATATATTATCTCATTATGAATCGCATCATAATTTCTTTGTTTCTATATGGTTATAATGGTGAAAATATTAAAGAAATTTGTTTTTTCTTTAATATGCAATTTTCCAGAAAGTTGTAATTTATCTCTTCAAGAATTTTTCTTTTTTTCCAATTTAAGGTTGATTTTAAAGTTTTGTTAAACAACAATATGGGATGTTTAGTCCATGGCTCTATTTTTTACCCTAAAAAAAAAAATGTGTATACTGGTATCAACACTTTTCTATTTGGGGGGGTGTTTTTGGTGTTTTTTTGGGAAAAATCATCGTTTTTATGGCTAGAGTTCTCATTCATAGTATATAGTTCTCATTTCATAGTATAAGTGGTTATAAGAGTTGAGGAAAAGGAAACTAGAAAATTTAGTTCTTTGAAGAATTCTACAAGGGGTCCTTGTGTTAAAGTAATCTTTAGTAACATGTAACCAGCAGTATAAGACTAACAGTAACAGGTCTAATTAAGAGGAAGTTAGGTTACTTACCTGGAGTGTGGGAACCTTCCTGTTTTATGCTCAAAAATTTTACTTTTAGAATGTTCTGAGCCTCTCAGAGGCCAATCAACACTGGGAACTAGCTGACCCTGCTAGAGGGTAAGTACAAACAAGAGAGAGAGATGATGGAGTTGAGGTACGGTCAAACAGGAATGCTAAATGACAGTCAGAAAACATAGTGAAAGTCAATCAAATCCCAACAGAAAGGATTTCCAATAGATGTAAACACAAGATATCAAAACCTAGGTGATGAAAACAATATGACTTCAATTAATCAACACAAAGGATCCTGAGAGAATGTGATCCTGAGAAAACTGATATTTCCAATACAAGTTCTTTTGGTTCAATGTAAATAACCCAAGTTTGAATACAAGGGTCAAAAATAGAGAGCACACACATTTGACCCAATGATGACATTTGAATTTTTTCATATATGGTTATTCATTTGGTATTTATGCTATATAAGCACATTACAATGTACGTTTATATAGGGATCAATTTTAGGGAGGTACACTTCTTGATGTGGTAGTTGACACATGGAGATCTAGCATATTTTACAAGGGAAAAGTTGTTGATGAAGATGGGCATTTGGAAGATAATGTTAAAACACTTTATCCTTATCTTGTCAATTATTTGTTTGGAACATGTGCTATGGTTAGTCAATAAAAAGGCATAATGTCCAATACTGAATTAACCGGCACCAACCTACCTCCTCAAGACAACCAACTATGGAACCAACATGTCACTCTAGCTTTGATCCTCTTGAATATCCCCACCCATTCTGCAAATTTGTAATAATTTGGTTTTTAAATTAAAACCTAGGTATTTAGACCTTGGTCCAGAGGACCATAGTTTAAAGAAAATATTTGATAAGTTAGTCTTTCGATATTTTATTCCATTATTTTGAAAATTAAACAAGATTTATTCAAGTTCACTTCCATTCCAGTTGCACTACAATGGGTTTCCAAAAGGTTCTTATAGTACCTCATTTCTCTTTATCTACCTTGATCTGCCTTGTTTATTAGAGACAACTTCAACCAATCCAAGTTGTATGCTAAGGAATGCTTATTTCAATGCTTTGTCCAAGCATAAGAGAGACTTACCACTACATCATATATAACTAGAAGACTCTACATTTTTAAGAATGAGAAACACAATCAATGTTGGACTAGTACTTGTACTCCACAAAGATTCTATGACTAGTGTTGAACACATTCTCAAATCACCACAAAATACCTTTATACAATATCTCTGTCGTACTAGAGAGATACAAGCACCATCACTAAACCACAATGCATGTCGTGAATCAAAATCTGTCTTGAAACCACACCATGAATCATTCTCTAGGCCATGATGAGGGTTGTTTAGCATCTGAGTGGTAGACAAGTGCCATGCTTAAGTTTTTTGCATTGAAAATGGTCTTTGAGGTCTAAACTTGGTTAGAGCGAAACAAAGTTATTAATCCTTAAATCAAGGTCTTCTATATATCTAACTCTATAGTTAGAAAAAGAAAAAAATTGGGCCTTAGGTACTAGACACCATTTATTTGGCTCAATAGCCATGAAGAACACTTGCAAACCACAATACAAACCATCTCTAGGGTCTCTTTGGCATCGCGGTTGGACATGGATTCCCGTGGGAAATTTACCCATTAAGGATGGGTCTTAGGTCATTGAACATGGTTGGTGAAGGAAAATAATTTCCTCATGGTATTGTTGAATGTTCTGAGCCTCAAGAGTCTTGAATGAGCACACGTAGAAACACATAAGTCCTCTAAGTGGGATATGAGATATGCCTTTCATTAATTGGTTTTTGACATCTGTGATGGGTCTAGGGACCTAGGCCATGGTTGGGAAGAAAAATAAGGGCTTTGCATAGGAAAATGAACCTTATAAGACCCTCAAGCACTATGAACAAGGTATCCAACCATGACACATGCTCTTTCTCTAGGGTCTTTGACCCCAAGTGATATTCTAGGGGAAATTAGGTGGTTTTGCACTAAAAGGATGCTCCTAATAAGACTATGCCTAAAAATGGAAAATAGGTTCTAATGTTAAATTTTTCCTTTCAAAACTTAGGTCCTAATGCTAAAGACAAAATAAGCTTTGAAAATGTATGAACATGTGCAATAAGAATGCCTTCATATTCCTATAAAAAAAATGCTAGAATCCCCTATGATGGAAACCACATCTCCAAAAAATATACAAATTTAAATAAAATGATGGAACAAAGATCCTTCAAACTTTTAATTTTGTACTTCATACATAGTTTTAAAAGCCAAAGTCTTGTAGAACATATGCAAGGAAATTTTAACTTTTTTCCCTCACATTACAAAGTGTCCTCCACACTTTTTTTTGTCTTTAGTGGTACTTCTAAAAGCGATTCTACATTCACATTCCATTCCTTTGGTATTTCATTGTACATTCACATTCCATTTATTTGGTATTTAATCATTAATGACAAAGGAAATTTGGTTAAAATTGAAGAATGAAATTTGGATTTAAAGTTTGTATTGAAAGATTGGAACCTTAGATGATGGTTGGGGTCTTCTTTTATTGCATTCTTCACTTTCAATTTTGTTTATCTGACCATGACCATACACATCTTTGCCGAAAACATTGATCCATATAATTACAATACCAATCGTTACAAAAATCCATAAATCATCTATCCATATAATTACTATCCCAAAGCTGTTATATGTTGTAGACAATCTCTGAAGCGACAAATCTTAAACTACTCGGTGGTTTCTATGTCATTCTATGATATTTTTGGTTTTTAGTATTCAAAGATGAAGATATTGCCGAGAAATCGAAAAAATCATGAAATTTTTTATTCCAAACCCTAAATGAAAAATTGTGATTTTTGGGAAAAAATGTTACCATTGATGGTCTCTCCAAATGACTTGTGGTTGCTCAAGGAAACTTACCAAATAAATTTTTCCCATTTTTTGTCTCCGTCGGTCTCCTCTTCTCCTCGCAATATTCTCTCAAAATCTATTAGGGTCTTTTCTCCTCGCACTGTGCTCTCCACGACCAACTCTACTCCTCGTGGCACCATGCTTATTTACTCCTTGTGACATCTAATCCACACAACACTGTGCTTGTCTACTGCTCGTGACATCTACTCCTCGTGGCACTATGCTCATCTACTCCTAGCAGCACTGTATTATTTATATGAATGAATGGAATCATAAAATTTGGAAGAGCTGCAAATCAAGGGTTATATGTAGCACTGTTAATGAAGGTTACATTTTAAAATTTGTAAGAGTTGGGGAATATGTGTTATCAATCAGGGGTTTAATTAGGGCTTAGTTAGGGTTTAAATCAAGGGTTATATGTAGCGGTGTTAATGAAGGTTACATTTTAGATGTAATCATAGTTTTAAGTTAAATGTTACAGGGATTAAATATTTAAGGTTATAATGTTTAGGGGTTAATGGGGTTACAAGAGGAAATAAGTTAGCATTTATATAGGTTATAGGGATTCATATTTAGTGTTAGACGTTGTAGGTGTAGTGCTTTAAAGGGTTTATAAATATAAGGGGTTGTATGCATATAGGTTCATATTAGTGATTATAAATCTTGAGGTTTATAATGGTTAGTGGTTGTGATTTATAAGTGTTAGATGTTAATTAGGATTATATGGGTTAAATATCAAAGTGTTAATACATAATAGGTATTAGGAGTGAAAACTTATAGGGATTTCAATTGATTGTAGGTTATAGGAATGAAGGGGTTATACGGATTATAAGAGTTATAGGGTTTCGTGGTTGTAATTTTAGGGCTTGTCTAGCACTAGGGGTTATAAACCATGTGGATTAGGATATACAAATATTTACGATGATGATGATGAGGAAGATGACGATGATGATGATGATCGTGACAATAATGATGAAGGTGATGATGATGATGACGATGATGATGATGACGATGATGATGATGACGATGGTGATGATGACCATGAGGATTGTCACAATGATTATGATGATGATGTCAATGAAGATGACAATGATGACGATGATGATGATGATGATGACGATGATTATGATGACAATGTTGATAATGATGATGATGATCATGGTGATGATGATGAATATAATGGTGTTGATGATGATTATGTAAAATTCCACAGGGGTATATCATTGAGCTTGAACAAACCTCACAATTTCACATTAATCAGTTGTAACATGGAAATCAAACTGAATCAGTTGACATCCTCTTTGACATTAGTTGACATCAATGACAACCAAATTTCAACAGAATCCTAATCTCAACTTGCCCTTTGGAACTTTTATTATTATCCTCAAGCCATTGATTAATTTTTATTTTGAGAATCAAACCAAATAATTATGCCAAATGGGAGATTATATTTATAGTTTTATAATTGGATGGGTCATCCTATCTTTCATATTTTAAAATAGGGACAATTAATATTTTAACGCATTTTAGGGAAACTTTCCTCGACAACTTCAATGAAAAGATGTTTAATATGAGGTACTAAGATCAGACTCCCAAGCTTTAAGATATTAACTTGGTATCTTTTAATGTCTTTAGCTATGCCATTAGCAAGGTGCTTAATGCTATATTTTATATCCTTGATTGAAAAACCTTAGTGCAATTATGAGTGGCCTGGATGTCCTCACGGACTTGAGGGGAAACATAATGTTTTTAAGGTAGAGTTCCAATACATGATTCTTTATATTGTCTTATTCTTTATATTTTCTAAGAATGTGTTTTCCCAAATTATTTTAGGCTATTTTTAATATAAGTCAATAAGTATCCCTTAATTCATGGATAAATATTGTTTATTTTCCTCTTTTTATTAAAATCTTATAATATTTATTACTAGCTCTATAATCTCATTAGATGTGCTTCTAGGAGCTCTTCTTGTGATTTTAGGTACCATTTCATTGTCATTTTCTTTGGAGATATTCTTGAAATTCCTTAGGTACCCATTGTTGATACCTTAGGTACCAAATGTTGATACCTTAGTGGCACCTCGATGTCTCCTATGCTCTCATCATCGTAGGAGCATGATCCTCCTTCAGCAAGAAAAAATTCGATACGTCTACAGAATTTTCTTTTTACCTTTTGATCTTTTGCCCTTCTTCTCCTATCATATCTACTAGATGCAGACGCATTTTCGTCTATTTGTCCCGATATTCCCCCACTCAACTCAGTACTCTAGGTCTTATTAAACCCATACACCTTTAAAAAATGCAATTAATCTTAGATGTTGATTTAATTAGTCTTTGAAATTCATGAATAATTGGATCCATGCCCTCTCAAGGTATATTTTCTAGATGTGTTCCATACAACAACTATGAGTTTTTGTCATCACCATATAAGGAAGGTCCAAACTGGATGATCTCAAAATGGAAGCAAAGTAGAGGTAGGCATATCAATGAAGTGGAAGGTGAGATCAATGAACTACTATTTCCCCACCTATTGGGGATTTTAAGGACTTGAACATGCATATTTTAGAAAAAATGGAACAATAGAAACTCAATATTTTTAAGTAAAAAGAACAAAAAATGAGGCTAAAATGTAGAGAGCCCTAGTCGAAGGTAAAAAATGAGAACAACAAATTCATCCCCAAACTTTGTTCCCAATGAAAGAACAATTGGAGAAATACGATAGATCATGAGAAGAGTCTTGCAGGGACTTGTCAGAGCTCTTCATTCAAAAAATTTAGAAAATGTATGAGGAACGTCCCTAACCAAAGATAATAGACATTATCAAGGTGGACTCATTTGTTCCCAATATAGTGTCAGAAGAGGAAAATAGAGCCATGTTTGACAAGATTAGTTCAAATGGGAGTCTTACAAGAATTTGGTCTTTCGAAAGGGATAAGAGTTGAGGAAAAGGAAACTAGAAAATTTAGTTCTTTGAAGGATTCTACAAGGGGTCCTTGTGTTAAAGTAATCTTTAGTAACATGTAACCAACAGTATAAGACTAACAGTAACAATTCTAATTAAGAGGAAGTTAGGGTACTTACCTGGAGTGTGGGACCCTTCCTGTTTTATACTCAGAAATTTTACTTTTAGAATGATCTGAGACTCTCAGAGGCCAATCAACATTGGGAACTAGCTGACCCTGATAGAGGGTAAGTACAAGAGAGAGAAATGATGGAGTTGAGGTACGGTCAAACAGGAATGCTAAATGACAGTCAGAAAACATAGTGAAAGTCAATCAAATCCCAACAGAAAGGATTTCCAATAGATGTAAACACAAGATATCAAAACCTAGGTGATGACAACAATATGACTTCAATTAATCAACACAAAGAATCTTGAGAGAATGTGATCTTGAGAAAACTTATATTTCCAATGCAAGGCCATTTGGTTCAATTTAAATAACCCAAGTTTGATACAAGGGTCAAAAATAGATAGCACACACATTTGAACCAATGACGACATTTGAATTTTTTCATATATGGTTATTCATTTGGTACTTATGCTATATAAGCACATTACAATGTACGTTTATATTGGGATCAATTTTAGGGACTTCTCAGAGCTCTTCATTCAAAAAATTTAGAAAATGTATGAGGAACGTCCCTAACCAAACATAATAGACAGTATCAAGGTGGACTCATTATTCCCAATATAGTGTCAGAAGAGGAAAATAGAGCCATGTTTGACAAGATTAGTTCAAATGAGAGTCTTACAAGAATTTGGTCTTTCGAAAGGGATAAGAGTCTAGGAAAAGGAAACTATAAAATTTAGTTCTTTGAAGGATTCTACAAGGGGTCCTTGTGTTAAAGTAATCTTCAGTAACATGTAACTAGTAGTATAAGACTAACAGTAACAAGTCTAATTAAGAGGAAGTTAGGGTACTTACCTGGAGTGTGGGACCCTTCCCGTTTTATACTCAGAAAATTTTACTTTTAGAATGATCTACGCCTCTCAGAGGCCAATCAACACTGGGCCCACTAGTTGACCCTGCTAGAGGGTAAGTACAAACCAAAGAGAGGATGATGCAGTTGAGGTACAGTCAAATAGGGATGCTCAATGCGAGTCAAAAAACATAGTGAAATTCAATCAAATCCCAAGATAAAGGATTTCCAATAAATGTAAACACAAGATATCAAAACCTAGGTGATGACAACAATATGACTTCAATTAATCAACACAAAGGATCCTGAGAGAACGTGATCCTGAGAAAACTTATATTTCCATTACAAGGTCATTTGGTTCAATGTAAATAACCCAAGTTTGATACAAGGGTCAAAAATATATAGCACACACATTTGACCCAATGACGACATTTGAATTTATTCATATATGGTTATTCATTTGGTACTTATGCTATATAAGCACATTACAATGTACGTTTATATTGGGATCAATTTTAGGGAGGTACACTTCTTGATGTGGTAGTTGACACATGGAGATCTGACATATTTTACAAGGGAAAAGTTTTTTATGAAGATGGGCATTTGGAAGATAAAATTAAAACACTTTATCCTTATCTTGTCAATTATTTGTTTGGAACATGTCCTATGGTTAGTAAATAAAAGGGCATAATGTCCAATACTGAATTAACCGACACCAACCTACCTCCTCAAGACAACCAACTATGGAACCAACATGTCACTCTAGCTTTGATCCTCTTGAATATCCCCACCCATTCTACAAATTTGTAATAATTTGGTTTTTAAATTAAAACCTAGGTATTTAGACCTTGGTCTAAAGGACCTTAGTTTAAAGAAAATATTTGATAAGTCAATCTTTCGATATTTTCTTCCATTATTTTGAAAAATAGACAAGATTTGTTCAGGTTCACTTCCATTCCAGTTGCACTACAATGGGTTTCCAAAAGGTTCTTATAGTTCCTCATTTCTCTTTATCTACCTTGATTCGCCTTGTTTATTAGAGACAACTTCAACCAATCCAAGTTGTATGCTAAGGAATGCTTATTTCAATGCTTTGTCCGAGCATAAGAGAGACTTACCACTACATCATATATAACTAGAAGACTTCTACACTTTTAAGAATGAGAAATTAAATCAATGTTGGACTAGTACTTGTACTCCACAAAGATTCTATGACTAGTGTTGAACACATTCTCAAATCACCACAAAATACCTTTATACAATATCTCTATCGTACTAGAGAAATACAAGCACCATCACTATTTAACCACAATGCATGTCGTGTATCAGAATTTGTCTTGAGACCACACCATGAATCATTCTCTAGGCCATGATGAGGGTTTTTTAGCATCTGAGTGGTAGACAAGTGCCATGATTAAGTTTTTTCATTGAAAATGGTCTTTGAGGTCTAAACTTGGTTAGAGCGAAACAAAGGTATTAATCCTTAAATCAATGTCTTCTATATATCTAACTCTATAGTTAGCAAAGGAAAAAAATTGGGCCCAAAGGTACTATACACCATTTCTTTGGCTCAATAGCCATGAAGAACACTTGCAACCCACAATACAAACCATCTCTAGGGTCTCTTTGGCATCGAGGTTGGACATGGATTCCAATGGTAAATTTACCCATTAAGGATGGATCTTAGTTCATTGAACATGGTTGGTGAAGGAAAATAATTTCCTCATGGTATTGTTGAATGTTCTGAGCCTCAAGAATCTTGAATGAGCACACGTAGAAACACATAAGTCCTCTAAGTGGGATATGAGATATACCTTTCATTAATTGGTTTTTGACATCTATGATGGGTCTAGGGATCTAGGTCATGGTTGGGAAGGAAAATAAGGGCTTTGCATAGGAAAATGAACCTTATAAGACCCTCAAGCACTATGAACAAGGTATCCAACCACGACACATCCTTTTTCTCTAGGGTCTTTGATCCCAAGTGATATTCTAGGGGAAATTAGGTGGTTTTTCACTAAGAGGATGCTCCTAATAAGACTATGCCTAAAAATGGAAAATTGGTTATAATGTTAATTTTTTCCTTTCAAAACTTCGGTCCTAATGCTAAAGACAAAATAAGCTTTGAAAATGTATGAACATGTGCAATAAGAATGCCTTCATATTCCTATAAAAAAAATGCTAGAATCCCCTAAGATGGAAACCACATCTCCAAAAATTATACAAATTTAAATAAAATGATGGAACAAAGATCCTTCAAACTTTTAATTTTGTACTTCATACATAGTTTTAAAAACCAGAGTCTTGTAGAACATATGCAAGGAAATTTTAACTTTTTCCCCTCACATTACAAAGTGTCCTCCACACTCCTTTTGTCTTTAGTGGTACTTCTATAAGTGATTCTACATTCACATTCCATTCCTTTGGTATTTCATTGTACATTCACATTCCATTCCTTTGGTATTTAATCATTAATGACAAAGGAAATTTGGTTAAAATTGAAGAATGGAATTTGGATTCAAAGTTTGTATTGAAAGATTGGAACCTTAGATGATGGTTGGGGTCTTCTTTTATTGTATTCTTCACTTTCAATTTTGTTTATCTAACCATGGCCATACAAATATTTTCCGAAAACATTGATCCATATAATTACAATACCAAATGTTAAAAAAATCCATAAATAATCTATCCATATAATTACTATCCCAAAGCGGTTATATGTTGGAGACAATGTCTGAAGCAACAAATCTTAAACTACTCTGTGGTTTCTATGTCATTATATGATATTTTTGGTTTTTAGTATTCAAAGATGAAAATATTGCTGAGAAATCGAAAAAATCATGAAATTTTTTTATTCCAAACCCTAAATGAAAAATTGCGATGTTTGGGAAAAAATGTTACCATTGATGGTCTCTCCAAAAGACTTGTGGTTTCTCTAGGAGACTTACCAAATAAAATTTTCCCCTTTTTTGTCTATGTCGGTCTCCTCTTCTCCTCGCAATCTTCTCTCGAAATCTACTAGGGTCTTTGCTCCTCGCACTGTGCTCTCCGCGACCAACTCTACTCATCGTGGCATCATGCTTATCTACTCCTCGTGACATCTACTCCACACAACACTGTGCTCGTCTACTAATTGCGGCATCTAATCCTCGGGGCACTATGCTCATCTACTCCTAGCGGCACTGTACTATTTATATGAATGAATGGAATCGTAAAATTTGGAAGAGCTACAAATCAAGGGTTATATGTAGCACCGTTAATGAAGGTTACATTTTAAAAATTGTAAGAGTTGGGGAATATGTGTTATCAATTAGGGGTTTAATTAGGGCTTTGTTAGGGTTTAAATCAAGGGTTATATGTAGCGGTGTTAATGAAGGTTACGTTTTAGATGTAATCATAGTTTAAAGTTAAATGTTACAGGGATTAAATATTTAAGGTTATAATGTTTAGGGGTTAATGGGGTTATAAGAGGAAATAAGTTAGAATTTATAGAGGTTATAGGGATTCATATTTAGTGTTAGAGGCTGTAGGTGTAGTGCTTTAAAGGGTTTATAAATATAAGGGGTTGTATGCATATAGGTTCATATTAGGGATTATAAATATCAAGGGTTATAATGGTTAATGGTTGTGATTTATAAGTGTTAGATGTTAATTAGGATTATATGGGTTAAATATCAAAGTGTTAATACATAATAGGTATTAGCCAGTGAAAACTTATAGGGATTTCAATTGATTGCAGGTTATAGGAATGAAGGGGTTATATGGATTATAAGAGTTATAGGGTTTAGTGGTTGTAATTTTAGGGCTTGTCTAGCACTAGGGGTTATAAACCATGTCTATTAGGATATAAAAATATGATGATGATGATCATGAAAATAATGATGATGGTGATGATGATGACGATGATGATGATGACGATGGTGATGATGATGATGATGTCAATGAAGGTGACAATGATGACGATGATTATGATGACAATGTTGATAATGATGATGATGATCATGGTGATGATGATGAAGATAATGGTGTTAATGATTATTATGTGAAAATACATAGGGTTAGAGCATTGAGCTTGAACAAACCTCACAATTTCACATTTTTATTACTGAGAAGAATTAGCAGAAAACAATGGATCAATTCACTCATGAAACCGAAACACACATGAAAAACTGTTGTTGATACATTAATCAGTTGTAATATGGAAATCAAAGAATGTTACAATAGAATTAATTAGATACTCCTTGGAGGATTCGGATTCACCTCAAGTCATGGCTTAGTTTTCATTGGAACCATCTCCCGATAAGGTTCAGTGGCCATCGATGATGAATAATCAGTTAACTGAGGTATAACTGAGCATAACCGAATCATGTGGGAACCAAAATAGGGGAGGAGACTCAAAGGGGGTGGAATAATGACTTGTAGTGATCAAAATAGGTGATCCTACATTCAGTAGCAGTGAAACTAGGTGTAACAGTTAGTTCACTAGGAAATCAAGGGGACAAGGTGCCCTAAATCATGGAACTGACTTTGCTAACTCCTAAGATCATGCATGAGGGTGAATTTGGACTTCAGTGATGTAACCAAGGCGCTCTGAGTGGATATGAGGGATAATGATGGCCAAAAACAAGCTCTGGGAGGTCCAATGTAAGGACTAGGTGCTAGGAGACTCAACTGCTAATGCATGGATGCATGCAAGACAAAAAATGAGATGGTGAGAATATTCCAACACCCCCCCTTAAGCCGGACTATGAGGAAAAATAAATGAAAATTAGGGTCGTGGTTATTGAGACCAAATTTCACCCCGTACAAAAATATTAAAAAGTGAGCAAAGGGGGAAAACCCAGTGGGAAAAAAAAAAACCCTCAATATAGACTGAAACACACCAAAAATTGTTGCTCAAGACTCAAGTAGGTGTTATGCTTGATTCAATGTCTGTAGGTATCTTCCTCTTGGGAAGAAGTGGATCATGCTCCAAAAGCATGTGCTTGAATTCTCCTTTAGTGGATGCAAGAAAATCTAGAGGCTTCCTGAACTTGCTCTTCAGACCAAACATGGTCAGAACAAATCCAAAAATATGAAGATTATCCTGTAACCTGTAATTTGAACCAACTGAGGTAGGATCAACTCCAATCAGATCTATTTCTCTTGAAACTTGAACTTATAATTAGTGGAAGTTAAATTATCTCCAAGAATTGATAGATGGTTTCTTGTGATCTCCTTTGAACAAACAGGGGTGAGATCAAAACCAAAATCGCCAAAATGTGCCCGAGACTTGAACCCAAGCAAATGGTAGTGTCCTCCATATTCAGTGAAACTATGAGAGCATGTTCCAATGATCAAATAGAAGTTCATAGGAATCATGTTATCAAGGAGGGTTAATGCATCACCTCCAAACTCTGATTTAACCTCCAAAACATTCAATAGATCATCATTCTGCATAGCAGGCTCATGTGAAAGAGAGGATTTAAGAACCTCTTCAGATTCTAGAGCATAAGTTGGCTTATCTTGCTTATATTTTTAAATAGAAGATATTGAGAACATGAGTGAGGAATGGATAAATTATTTCTACAAAAGGATCATCTTCATTAATTGTATCACTTTCATCTGCATCAGCTACATGGGAAGGGGACATTTTGAAACTATCTTCAACTTCTAGATCAACAGAGGAAGGAATGTCTTCAACATGAACTTTCTGTTTTG